>CM076080.1:33577500-33620000 GCA_038088235.1 Zacco platypus | reverse complement strand
GTCTGTCTGTCTGTCTCGCTATCTCTCTGTCTGTCTGTCTGTCTCGCTATCTCTCTGTCTGTCTATCTGTCTCGCTATCTCTCTCTCTGTCTGTCTGTCTGTCTCGCAATCTGTCTGTCTGTCTGTCTCACTGTCTGTCTGTCTTACTGTCTATCTGTCTCGCAATCTGTCTGTCTGTTTGTCTCACTGTCTGTCTGTCTGTCTCACTGTCTGTCTGTCTGTCTCGCTATCTATCTGTCTGTCTGTCTGTCTCGCTATATGTCTGTCTGTCTGTCTGTCTGTCTCGCTGTCTATCTGTCTGTCTCGCTATCTATCTGTCTGGCTATCTATCTATCTGTCTGTCTGTCTGTCTGTCTGTCTGGCTATCTATCTGTCTGTCTGTCTGTCTGTCTGTCTATCTGTCTCGCTGTCTATATGTCTCTATCTCTGTCTGTCTGTCTGTCTGGCTATCTATCTGTCTGTCTGTCTGTCTGTCTGTCTATCTGTCTCGCTGTCTATCTGTCTCTATCTCTGTCTGTCTGTCTCGCTATCTGTCTGGCTAGCTATCTCTCTTATCTTTCTGCCTGCCTGTCTATCTGCCTCTCTGTCTGTATGTTTATCTGTCTGTCTGTCTGTCTCTATCTCTGTCTATCTGTCTCGCTATCTGCCTGTCTTTCTGTTTGTCTGGCTCTCTATCTATCTATCATTCTGTCAATCGTCCTATCGTTCTATCCATAGTTTGCTCTGTCATGTAAACACATCATGTATTTACACTCATTATGAATTAATTGCAGTTATATTATAAGCCAACACTGTGCATGTGGATGGCTGTGCACATAAACTACAACCATAGACTTGTTGACCTTGAAAAATCTCTGTACTTACACCAATTCCCTCCCCATACTCATTGTCTCTGCCTGTCTCCCCTCAGGAGGAGCTCAACTCTCACTGCGGTGACAATGTCATTTCATAATAAATTCATGCAGACTCCATCAGAAGAGCATTTTATGTGAGAAACAGCAGGTTTCTGAATTTAGGGGAGTTTTATGTGTTGAAACAAAGCTTGTATGTGTTTGTGTGTGTGTGTGTGTTTCTGTGTGTGTGTGTGTGTGTGTAGAAAACATTGTTAGCCAGATTTATATGGTAGATGCGTGAAGCGAAAGCTCAGAGAGAAAAGCGTAAGTAGAGCTGAATCTAAAGAGACATTTGCATGAGAATGACTGAATGACTACCTGGTTATTCTTTCAGGTATACACACAGCTTGTTTGATCTCTCTCTCTCTGAGATCCTCAGGGAAACTGTTTAGTATTTGTACAACTTGTGCGCTTTGATGAAAACATGGATTTGGATTAGTTTGATGAGCAACTTTTATGGTAGGAAGGGAAAATGGCAAAATTAGTCCAAGTGTTTGATATTTTTGGTGTTGAATACTCAAGGTAAATCCTCCATTGGGAAGGAAACATGCACCTGGTGTGTATGTACCTCATTATATTTGAGCATGTACGTGAGTTAGAGAGAGGCATGTTGTTAACTCTCATGTGTATTTAGCAGTGTATGAAAAGGAGCGAGTCTGTTGCAGCAACAGCTGGTGTGCAAACAGATGAATGTTTAATTGAGATCCAGTACAGAGGTAAGAAGAGATCGCCAACATCTACCCCACCCGATCGGAGCGACACCCGGCCGGGAGCTGAACAGCTGCGGAGCTCATTATAGTATGTGTGTATGTGTTTGTGTTCATTCCCATTTGCACCTATAGCTAAAAGCACTTTGTGTTTTTAAAGTGTGTGAGAGAGAGAGAGAGAAAACAGGGGCTGGCAGTATCATCACTCATCCTGACTAGATGATTTTAGCTTTGTTAAATAACTGCCCGACTTGTTCTCGGCCTCAGACATCACAACCATGGACTGTTCACGGACTGTCTGATGCATGTAGCACACTAAACGGCAAGATTGTGGTCTCTGATTGGTTGGCCGAAACTATCTGCATCCTAGTTTGCTAGTCTTCAGTCGTAAGCTTTGTTTGCAAAGTTATTGGAGAATCGGCAAGATATGTGTCTGGGTGGATGGATGGGTGGATGGATGGGTGGATGGGTTATATGGATGAACAGAGAAATAGGAGGATGGATGGATGGTTGGATGAACAGAAAAATAGACAGATAGATGGATAGATGGATGGCTTGGTTGGAAAGATGGATGAACAGAAAAATGGATGGATGGATGGATGGATGGATGAACAAAGAAATAGATGGATGGATGGATGGGTTGGTGCGTGGGTGGATGGATGGATGGATGGATGAACAGAGAAATGGATGGATGGATGGGTTGGTGGATGGATGGATGGATGGATGTGTTGGTGGATGGATGGATGGATGGATGGATTGATGGGTTGGTGGATGGATGGATGGATGGATGGGTTGGTGGATGGATGGATGGATGGATGGATGAACAGAGAAATAGATGGATGGATGGATGGATGATGGATGAACAGAGAAATGGATGGATGGATGGATGGATGGATGATGGATGGGTTGGTTGGTGGTTGGTTGGATGGATGGATGGATGGATGGGTTGGTGGATGGACGGATGATGGATGAACAGAGAAATAGATGGATGGATGGATGGGTTGGTGGATGGATGGATGGATGGATGGATGATGGATGAACAGAGAAATGGATGGATGGATGGGTAGGTGGATGGATGGATGAACAGAGAAATGGATGGATGGATGGGTTGGTGGATGGATGGATGGATGATGGATGAACAGAGAAATGGATGGATGGATGGGTTGGTGGATGGATGGATGGATGGATGGATTATGGATGAACAGAGAAATGGATGGATGGATGGGTTGCTTGGTGGTTGGTTGGTTGGTGGATGGATGGATGGATGGGGACAGAATGACATATAGACAGATAGACAAATGGATGGATGGATGGATGGATGAACAGAGAAATGGATGGATGGATGGGTTGCTTGGTGGTTGGTTGGTTGGTTGGATGGATGGATGGATGGATGAACAGAGAAACAGACAGACGGATGGATGGATATCATATATAGATAGCTTGTTCCTGTATGTTCCACTTGTAAGTTATGTCTGTTTTCAGATTTGCATGCCCCAATCTTCATTTAAAAAGATGAACTGTGATTGATCGATTTACATGAGATATGAAACACACCAGATCAGTGCTGAACCGTGATCACGGTGGAACATGGCCCTGCAGAGCCGTTTCAATCATGTGTTGCTGCTCCACATCTGTGATTAGACCAAAGCGCTCCGCACAACCTCCGGCTAGATGTACAGAATTTATGGGCAGAAAGGAGAGCGGCAGCATTGATTGACAGATTGAGGGGAATGCATACGTGTTCACGTGTCGTACCACTCTACTAACACACCGCTCATTCTTATTTCATCGACTTCCACCGCATTTACATTAGACGTAAGAGGATAGAGGCTGACTGGTGACCGGATTATGTTAATTAGTTGATATGCATGAAACGTGTTCTGTTTATGCTCATCCCAGCGGTGGCGGCTCCGACTCACGGGCGTGCTGAACGACCTAAAGTGTGGAAAACGGGGAACAAAATTTCTCATTTTTATAACGAGAGAACAGTTTTCAGTTTTAATACGACAGCGTTCTGATTTTTTACGCTCTCAAACGTACCCTCGAACCGAAGCATTCCACATTATTGTTGGTTATTTGAGATATCTAACGGATGATCTCGCGCCTCCATTTGTTTACCAATGCGCTGCAAATCTTGTTAAAACTTCAGTTTGTTCACACAGCTCAATGAACACATTCAAGCTGCTACTTTAATCTCCTGAATAAACGAAACATTTCAGGATTTGCTGCAAATCCCAGAAAAGTGACTGTGAACGCAGGCACCTTTCCTAACCAGGCCTTCCCTGCATAAACTGATCTTATAGCATCATTAGGTAGAAGTTCATACATAGATTAGTTGCGGTTATGAATCGATTTTAAAGATAATTCGGACCTTGTTTAGCTCAGTTTTACTCTTAAACCTCTGACATGATTCAGCAGATCTCCTACTCAGAGAGATCATTTAAATGATGGACAGTCTCCTCATTATCGGCGTATTGTGCATTCGGTCGATAGTTGTGTCTGCGTGTCGGCACGCATGCGCGTTTAAACAAGTATGACAATGAGGATCATCCCTGAGGCGGCGTCATTAGCTCTGCCGAAGCCCCTCTCTCCCTCATCCATTCAGGTTAGCGTCACTCTTGAAGCTTGTGACAGCTCCCCAGGCGCCCATCTCGGGAAGGCTAGACTCTGCGTTCGAGGATGCAGCTTCGAATAAAAGCATCTTGCCTTTGAGCCTCAGCAGTGCGTTAATAGTTAATGTCCTGGCGGCCTCCACCCTGCCTGAAATATTCAACGCAATATGAAATAATCATGAACACTGATGGAATGAAACCTGCTAATTTGACTAACCCAGTTTTTTTTCTGCAGAGCAAACAGTACGTCCACGAATACGGGTCGTGTGTGTACAGAGCGAATGCAGAATTGATGGGTCGAATCGTACAAAGAATATTGTGTCTAATGTTCTAACTGGACGTCTTTCTTCTAGTGGAACTAGAAGGACGACTGTGACTGTGCGAAACGGCTCTCGAAAGAGAGAATGACACTCAAAGATGTTTGTTTGAATTCATTAAAATTGACATTATATTGGTATGTAAAATTAAATTTTAGTGTTGGTTTCAGAATGTTTTTAGTCCTTACAATTAAGGTCGGTGGTGTCCAGGGTTGTTTGGACTCTAGAATCGTGATGGCAGAAGTTCTGGACACTTTCATTGGCCAAGGACCGTCCAGAGGCCGTCTGACTGACATGTAAAGCAACCAATCACCGTTTGTTTTGTTCCGCGACTCCGAAAAAGTCGATGTTCCTGCATTAAAACACCAGCATGGACGTATTATAATTAACAAACCTGTGCCGCGAACTTCACTTCATACTTCAGTTGTTCCTCTCATGGTCAGCTGTCCACTACTTTTTTGTCTCGGCACTATGCCACCTTCTTCTCATTCTGAAAATGTGTGAGACGATGTGTAGAGAGAGATCTGCTTTGTACTTTTCCTCCTTAAAAAGAAAGGATGGGGATGAATGGATGAGAGAGAAGATATGAGGGCTTGCTGACAGCTTAGCAGGGTCAATATCACGCCGGCAGACATCACTGCCCCTCCGAGAGCCTCTCGGCTATCTCACAGGAACAAAGAACGCTCTGAGATCATTTTACACAGCAGAAACCAAGATAAAACTTACGATAAGTTGGGCTTGAAGGGAAAACGGGATTTCTAAATAAGTTTTTTAGCTGATTAATCCAGCGTCTGATTTACTCTGCCAACTCAAAGCATGTTGAAAGAAACCCAAAATAACGAATGTAGCTAGTGACGGGCGATTTCTAAACACTGGTTCATGAAGCGCTTCGTTTTTGGTTTTTTTGGTGCACAAAAAGTATTCTCGTCGCTTCATAACATTAAGATTGAACCACTGTAGTCACATGACCTGATTTAAATATGCTTTAGTGTCTTTTGAAAGTGTTCATTATCTTGCTGTCAATAGAGACTCACTGAACCATCGGAGTTCATCAGAAATATCTTCATTTTTGTTCTGAAGATGAACGAAGAATGACAGAAATTTCATTTCTGGGTGAACTAACCCTTTAATACTAGCTGTAAACAGAGCCACACACACACACACACACACGTTGTGTTTTCATGGTTTATGGGGTCATTCCATAGGCGTAATGGTTTTTCTACTGTACAAACTGTACATTCTGTCCCCCTACACCACCCCTACCCCTAAACCTACCCATCACACTAAATGTTCTGCTATTTTACATTTTCAAAAAAGATCATTCTGTATGATTTATAAGCTTGTTTCCTCATGGGGACCAAAAAACATTTGGTCCCCATAATGTAGGGAATACCCACACCCACACACACACACACACACACAGAAGCTCATATGGTGGTGTACTTCTTTGCTTCTCAAGAGACTTTCATCAAGAGAAAGAGAAGAAAAAAAGACCATCAGTGTTGGATGAGATGAGTAACTTTGTGTTAAGAGTTTCTGACCATGATGTGTTTTTGTTTCGTGCTTGTATTTATGAACTTTCTCCCTTGATGGCTGTTGTTTTCTCCTCTTTCTCCATTCAAAGGAGACTCGTTGTGACTTCAATTACCTGGAGCGCTGGGTATCTGTCTCAGGTAGACAGAGGCTGAATGGGAAGCAGCGTCAGCTCCTTCATTAAACATTAATCACGGAGGGTCCCTCAGCAGAGCTTCTGAAAGGGCAAAACTAATAAACACTCTGTCGTGGGAAAGACAGGAGCGCTTATGGAGCTCCCTTACCTGGCAGAGGAAACCTCATCTCATATAGGCTCCGTTTACTCCTGATATTAAGATGCGTTTTAGTCGATCGGATCACAAGTGGACGACGCTAAATTTGAGCTTCACTTCCAGAGGGAGTTGAAAACACATTGTTTTGGTCGTGTAGACGCTCATGTGGTGGAATGTGTTCAAACAGACCGTCTACTCTCCGTCTGCTGACCTAATGCGGAAACATTATGGGAAGAGCTCCAGCCAGACGGATTGAAACTGTCGAATGAAGACCCGAGTTTGGTTTGAAGGTGAAAAACGCACCAAAGTTCTTCACCGTTCCTGATTTCTAACACACTCTCTCTGATGCTCTCCGTGTGTTTTTCTGTCATCTCCGGCTGCGTTCACATGAGCTTATTTAGTGCATTAGATCAAAATATCTGAAAAAACATACATTTACCCTCCTATAGACCCTCCCCTCGAAGAAATCAGGACAGAAGAGACGGATTAAAACACCAGGAGTGAACGGGAATGAGTCTCCCTCGTCTACTGGTGATCCGATCGACCAAAACATCTTAACACCAGGTGGAAACGGGCTTTATCTCTTCTTATCTCATCATCTCGTCTCTGCTGTTTTCATCTCGTCTCTTTCCTCTAATAAAAGCTGAGGTCTGCGACACTGAGAGCTTTATTTGTGTTGGTCCTTGCTTTGTTATGCAGACATTTTTCTTGGCCTCCGTCATGTGCGTTTGAGAGTCGCTCAGCAGATGACCTCATCAGGCGTGTTATTTCACGAGTTCATTAATTCTGCGACAGGTGTCAGGGGTTCGAGTTGAAGAGTCGTGACAGGCTCGCTGTTGTGAGACGCTGGAGACGGAAAGGGAAGAAGAGGGTGTTCCGGCCCCCGGTCGGTCTCCGCATGCACATTCCCGGCCGGTGTGCTGGAGGCATCCCAGGAATTTCCCAGTTCCAGGGGAGAGGTGTCAGACAGATGCATGCTGGGATAGATCTCACACTTATCATGACCAGAACATTCCTGGACTCTAAGTCTCAGTGTGCGCTAGTACATGTTGGACAGATGTGTCGTGTGTTTGTTGAAGTACCATATCTGCCATCCCGTCACATTTCCCTGGGATGTATGATGTTGTGTACGTCAGCCACGGGAGAGGGCAGAAAGTCCTGTCCACGTAATTGACAGGGACTACGGAATGGCTTCCCGCTGGGTTTGGACTTGAAACACTAAGCAGATGTTGCCTGGAGGAATTCACAAGATTTTCCAAAATATATACATTCCTCTCCTGCTCGGCCATCTCGGAACATTCCTCCCCAAACCAGGCGAACAGGAAATGAAAAAGATGAGATGAGGCACTTCCAACCGGACACATATAGCACATGCACGTCTGGACGGCGGTGTTTTGTAGATATAACCATTGGCTAATCTGATGGATCGACGTTCAACAGATGTTTGCGTGACATTTATGATTGACTTTAAACACGATGTTTAAAGCACACCGTGATGCTTTCTAGATGCTCACTGGTTAGCATGGGTTCTTCTCTAATCTCGTACCAAAAGGCATTTTTCATCTCATGTCAGAAGATAAAACTATTGAAACTTGGCAGCGACTTGAATAAAAGGATTTTAGTCAACTTTTTCTTTGAAGTGGATTCCCTCGAGGCGTTTAAAGCGGAAATCCAGCCCAACTCCACGGGCTCAAAGCTAAAGCGGTTAGCTGGTGCAGAAACATTCTATTAGCGTGTCTCTGAGGGGCTGAAGCGCGCGCAATCCCACGAGTCTCTCTGTCGTCAGGTGTGTCTCTGCCGGAGTTTGTCTAATCCACTTCCACTAATTAAGATTCTGTTATTGACTGGTCTTTTTCATGCTTTCTTTGCTGAAGTGCAATTCAAACCTGTTCTTCAAAACTCCAACTGGAAACATTAAACTTTGAGTCGTAGCACATCCTACACTGTTTATTAAAGCATGGATTCAGAGCCTACAACTCATTTTTTTGCCACAGTGGCTTAAGACAGTTTACCAGTCATGAATATTTGTGACGCTGGTTTTGCGAAAACAGGCACCAAAGCTTTTAGATAACAATGCAAATTCACAATTCACCGCTTTAAAACATTAATAAAGACAAGTGTTTATGTAGAGACACTGAATAACATGATCAATTATAAGATAACAGATTATTAATCCTTATTAAAGTTTCAAAAGTTATTCAATCAAGAGCAGCGAGTCATTTTTTAACATTAAAAACAGATGGAAAATTAGGCTGCTGTCACTTTAAGAGCTAATGCACAGATCCAACATACTGATGTCTTTCTTGACTGTTTATGTTCACTTAAAGTCTTAGTTCACCCAACAATGAACTTTCAGTCATTAATTCCTCTCTTTCATGTCGTTCTACACCTGTAAGATCTTCGTTCATCTTCACAACACAAACAAAGATATTTTTGATGAAATCCGACGGTTCAGTGAGTCTCTATTGACAGCAAGATGAGACACTAAAACATATTTAAAACAGGTCATGTGACTACAGTGGGTCAACATTAATGTCATGAAGCGACGAGAATACTTTTTGTGCGCCAAAAAAACAAAACAATGAGTTTTCAACAATATCTAGTGATTTCAGAACACTGATTCATGAAGCTTTACGAATCTTTTGTTTCGAATCAGTGATTCGGAGCGTGAATCAAACTGCCAAAGTCAAGCGAGTTATTGAAATTTCAAAACACTTATGACGTAACGAAGCCTCGTTTACTGAAATCATGTGACTGGCAGTTTGAATAAAGTCTTTATTTTGTTATTTTTGGCGCCGAACAGTATTCTCGTCACTTTATAACATTAATGTTGACCCACTGTAGTCACATGACCTGTTTTAAATATGTTTTAGTATCTTATCTTGCTGTCAATAGAGACTCACTGAACCATCAGATTTCATCAAAAATATCTTCATTTGTGTTGTGAAGATGATGAAGGTCTTACGGGTGTAGAACGACATGAGGGAGAGGAACTAATGACTGAAGACAATTAAGACATAGCCGACTGTGTTTTTGACATCATTTTGTGTGAATATCTTGCACTCGAGTATTTAAATGGACGAGGCTTAAACTTCCACGACCCGTCAGCTGTCTGGAGAGTCGTCCACATTCATGTCCTCACAACATTACATCGTTCGAGTTCATAAAAATGTTAGAGATTGACACTGCCTCACATCCTCGCCAACGCAGATTTCTTCTCACATTTGGCACTTGGCGAGAGTTAAATTTAGACGCTAAATTGCTTGAGATTCGAACCCATAACCTACTATTTGAGAACTACAGAATATCCTGGAGAATTGGCCGTATTTTGGCTTGGGCTGGTGAACAACCACTTAGCAACCACCTTGAGCACCCTAGCAACTGCAAAGCGACAGGAACGCATTAGTATGCCTAGACAATCACCACACATTTCCTTGAGTAAACGAAAAAAAAAAAAATCTATTTTCTTTTCTTTATTACTCCCGCACACTCTTTTAATTTACATAATAACTTGAGGACTGATTAAAAAAAAAAAGCGAGAAAAAAGTGTTTCCTGAGTCATTCTCACATTAATCTTTTTGTTAGAAGTCCAAAATATAGAAACAAATGTCTTATCTTTTTGTTCTTTTGTCAAGGCTGAATCCACATAACAAAGGAATTAAATTCAATGTTTACTACTCATCTAATCTATTTTCCTTTCTTTTTTTGCTCTTATGCTTTTTTTTTGCTCCTTAATGGCTTTATTGTGTAACTTTACGGGTCATAAAACCGCATTGTGCGCATCCGAATCGAAAAAGGAAAAGCCAATGACGGGGTGTGTTCACTGTGACATTACGTTATCAACCTCTCGCGCCGTAACCAGCACTTCTTTTGTCTAGATGTGACAGACAGTTTAATGATTTCTAAGGGGAGGCGGTTGGAAACATTACACCTTCTCTTTAGATGTCTCGGCCGTGGCATTGACAGCCAGATAAGTGCCGGCGGCTGCTGTTCGGCTCCGTCTCAGCCGTTGCTGCATTAACCTGCGTGTTTAGCTGGAGATGTTGGTTGGAATAATGGACTCTCGGCCGATTCTCCTAGTTCACCTCAAGCCTTCGGGACGCTGATCCGTGTTCTGTCAAACACACGTCCGCAGATATTAGTATATCAGAGAGCGATTTTTGCGTCTTGGGTTAATGGTGAGATTCTGTTTTAATGAAAGTGTGCTGCACCGAGCTGAAGCTCTTCTGGGTGATGCCTTGATGCAGTAATTAGGAGCGATGCTAAATGCAGTCTGGGACGGGGAGAGGCGCTCGTACGCCCCATCCTCTGCTGATTAGAGACCAGCCGAACAAAGCTCTTTTGTCTTCTTCAGGGCTGCGCGTTCTGGCTCACGGTTGATCTGGGGTTGTTGAAACATCCTGTGGAATATATCATTTCGCTTTAACTAACTCGGGAAATGCACAAAGCGGGGCGAGAGTAACACGTCAGTCACACCGGCTGAGAATTCTGGGAAGGGGATCTGATATTGAAAGCATCCTATTAAATGCTTCTCGGTGATTGATGGTTTGTCACGTCGTTTCACAGTTTGCTTGAGTTCATGCAAGAATGGAAACACTAAATCAATTTACTCATTCAAGTTCAAACATAGAATAGTTTTCTGGAAGATGATCTAATTGCTCTTTTCTATACAGTGAAAGCGTATAGAAATGATTATTTTTAGCTCAAAATCCTCCACAGATCATTTATTATCGCTCGTCAAATTTGCCTCTATTTGGGTGTGAGCAAAAACACGCCGTTTTTGAGTGTGTCCCTTTAAATGCAAATGAGCTGCTGCTCCAGAAGAGGGCGGAGCTTTAACAGCTCAACAACAACAAAGCTGGAGAATCTCACGCAGACAAAATGAGGAAAGTGTTCAAACTGATGGAGAGACTCAGGAAGAAGTTCAACTTTTTGACATTTCTGAACGGTTAGTGGATAAATTGATGTAGTTGCATTCAAGATATAGTTCATCTATAAATGAAAATTGTCATCATTTACTCACCTTCATCAAGTCTTAAAGTTTGTTTAATAAATACTATGTTGAATCAAATATAACACTTCTTTCTAAAGCTACATTTTGTAATGTCTATTTGATGCTTTTTTCATTTAACACAATAATGACTTTAAATGATCTTCTGGGGGTAAAAGCAGTCCGGCGTAAAATGACGGCATCAACAACACTCGACTACAACAACTCTTCCTCTTCTCTAAAGCAGCACAACATGGCCCCGCCCCCTTTGATGAGTGTTCTCGGGGGCGGGGTTTATGTAAATTTTAGGGTTTGTGATGTCACTAACCCAGGAAGAAGCCGTTAGTTGTAGTCCTTAAAAAGTAGAAGAAAATATCTCTCTTTTCATTGAACTTTGAGTGTCGTAACTTCGCAGATGTTGTTTCTGCTCAAACAGCAACATTACACACTAACTGAAGTTAAAGTCAAATCATAATCAACCACCTCTTTAAATAAAATAAAATTAAAACAAACACTAATAATATTATAAAGAAAGCATTTGAATAAAAAAAGAAAGTGAACACTGTAACCAAGTAAAAGCAGACACAGACTGTAACAATGCACATAAACAATGTCAAATTTTGACAAATTATGAACCGTATTCCAGGAATAGATTAAAAAATCGGTCATTATTCACAAGCAAGAACACTGATGTCAGATTTGCACACTATAAAGTGTTGACTACTCACAATGTGTGCTGTTCCTCACAGAAAGATATTAAATGACTTCAGAAGGCTTGAAATATAGTGGATAAATCGTATGGATTGTTTATATGCTGGCTTTGTGTTAAATTATATGATTTTCAGCAGCTTCTGGTCACAGTACGCTTTCATTGTGTTGAAATGAACACCTTGGACAGTCTTCAAAAACCTACAGAACATCATATGGGTTTGGAAGTGTGAATGTTGACCGTTACACAGTTGTAGGTCCGTTTGCAGTGTTCTGCGTGTTGACAGACGGGCGGCGTGTGTGTGGATGTCAGCTGGTGGCCGGCTATGGACGGACATTCGAGCCCGTCCGTTTTCCCGTGTGAATAACAGCAGTGAAAGACGTGTTCCCCGGCGCAGGCACTGATATATTTGCCTTGAAGTCTCTGTTGACACTTTCACTTGTTTCTCTCTTTCTTGTTCTCTTCGTTCTCTTTCATGTGTTAAGTCCTTCCTCACCTCAAACTGAGTCTGTCTGCTCTCGTACGGAAGCTTTTTGACATGTGATCTATCATATAAAGCCGTCTGTGAACATTCAAAGTTGTGTATTAATTATTATATATTATACATGTTGGTGAGTAAAAAAAACATGCAAACTATTATTTTATTAAACAAAGAATAATAAAAAAACTATTAACTAAAACGTTTGCCTCAGTAAACTCCTAATTATTGCTTATTAATAGTTAGTAAGGTAGTAAAGTTTAGGATTAATGTATGCAGAATAAGGCATTCATATGTGCATTATAATTACTAATAAACAGCCGATATCGTAGTAATTTGCATGTTATAGTTCATGGAAACTAAAGTGTAAAGTTTCTTTGAGAAGTCGAATTTCTTTATAGATTTCCAATTGTTGGTAAAACATAATTATGCATGTTATTTTCACTCTAAAAATGTCTTGTGTCAGTGTGATCTAGAGGATATCCGAAGTAAAAGTGCAGTAAATTCATCCGTGACTCCCGTCGTGCGCTGTTCGTGACAGCTGTTCGTCATTAGAGCTCTTTCACCTTGCGTTCGTATGCCGTCCAGAAGCGTAAGTGTATTAGTGCGTGTGTTTGCGATACCGCAGGGTAGTTATGCAGAAATACGTCTCACTTTGTATCTCTGGTCTTGAATTTTATTGCCCATTTCCGGCAGTTATAGCCAATCTCCTCGGTTAATGCTCATTGTCAAATGACAAACAGCATAAGGGGGTTTTTCTGCAGCCGTTCCAGTGATTTTATCTGGCGGATATTTCATCTGCTGGCTGCTTTTTCTGTGGACTACATTCGCTTTTTCCCCACAGTCTGTGAGGAAACGAGGGGCGGGAGAGAAACCACCTGCTCCAGGATTCTCTCGTCGTGTCATTCTTGAGGAAAATTTTGTTTTATTCATCAAAATATTGTCTCTCAGCTGACTATAAATGAATAAATTACATTGTTGGGCACAGATGTTTCTGTTTATGTCTTGGCAGAGCAGTCGACTTTCATTATTGTTCAATCTGAATGTTGGTATTTTTCCTGGAAGCGTTTTTGATTGCTTACTGACTGGAACATTAGAGAGTTATGTAGATCCATACGCTGTTTTGATAAGCTGTTTTTCACTTAATTTTATGTGTATGTGTGTGTTCTGATTTGGAAGGAGAAAACTGGCTCTGACTTTCACCGTGTTCTGTAAACAAACACATCAAACGTAAAGTTGTGTAAGACAGAAAGTTTAGCCTCCCAGTGTTTCTTCTCCTGGAAGACTTTTAACACATTTCATGCTTTGTGAAATCATTGTCATGTTCATGCATATGCATGTGATCCCTGAGAAATGTCAGAGGAAACTGTGGTTGTGTTTTAATCAAAACGAGGGACTCTGCATTGGGTCCTTCTACGTTCACGTCTCTGGTGTCTCTTGGCAAAGTCCAGTCAGTTTTCCGTACATCACTCCTCATAGAGTATCGTTCCCAAGCGGCTTTACGGTTTTAATATCCCAAATAACATAAATAGAATATTAGGGCTGCCCCGGCTAAAGTTTTTCCTGCTCAACTGTTAGTCGTTCATTTAAGCAAATTAATCGATGGAGAAATACTAAAAAATGAATAAAAATGAGCATCTGAAATATAACATCAAACATTGCAGATAAGAATGCATACCAAAAATCCTATAATATAAAAAGCCTTAAAAAAATAAATTTAATGAAAATATTTTTAAAATGTAGGCCATAAATTTTAATTATTAACAAATGAATAAATAAATAAATAAATATACTGCCAATTTATGTGCATTCATGTTTGTTTGTTTTGTCTGCGAACAAACGACTGATTAAATTTTAAATCTGGCCCACACTAAAAGATACTTATTTCTTACAAAATCTGTGACGATCAAACGTGACTTTAGAGTAAACAAACCCAGTGCAGGACGGGCAAGAAGAAATGGCGATGTTTGCGCCGATAGCCTCGTGGGCAGCACCGGGTGACCCGAGTTCCAGTCCCGGCTCACGAACCTTTCCCGATCCTGTCCCTCTCCCTCTCCCACTTCACATCCTATCGAAATAAACACCAAAAATAAATCTTGAAATGTCGATAATAGTGTCTGAACTGCTTTTTACAGAAAAAAATCACAGTGGAAAAAGAGAAGAAGATCTGGATGAAGTTGTTATGCTTCCGTCAGCTCGCTTTCTGATTGGGTGTTGTTTCGTTCCCGTGACAATCCACAGAGCGCGTGCATGTTTGCCCTCGGGTTCCCCTCACACAACAGGATTTCTGATCGTAAACATTTACGGACATTTACGATTTGAGATCAGCGTAGCGTTCTATTGAGCAGATTCAGTCTCTCTTCCCACACCTCACACTATCTGAGAAGATCATCTACAGAACCATCAAGATAATCAGAACTTCTAAGATTGTTGGAACGGGAGAATTGGGCCCAAAATCAGCCCGATTATCTCGTAGTGTTTGAGACAGCTTCTTCTCAGAATAGATAGAATAGTATCTTCGTATAAACTTACTCGATTACTTTATCTGACTGTTGTAACCTTCACCGCTCCAGTACGGTTACAACAGAAGGAAAGAGTTCCAGGAGTTTTAATAGCAGAAATGTGAAAATTGTATTTTTGTTAAAGCACCCGTTTATTATTTGAGCTAAATCATCCTCGGGATCATTTTCCAGGCAGATGAGCTCCTGATATCCCTGTGCGTATCATACGGATGTTTACTCGCGTATTGCGATCGTGAGATTGAAGTTTGATTGGATTTAAGTTTCCACAGACGGGGTCAGCGAGCGAGTACGTCGATATCTTTGTAAACACCGTGTATTTAAATGCTTTTCTTGTACTTTAGTGGTAATTGCTTTATTGCATTTAAGATTTTTGCTTGAATATGTTTTCTGCGGTAACCGTAATCGACGTTGTGCCACCGATGCTGTCAATAAACCGTAACTGTTTTGAACCTGGAACACTCCTTTATGAAATCATTTAATATTACGCTGTTAATTAAGATATTGATTAAAATGTAAGCAGTGAAATCAATCCTGGAGGGATGGAGGCAGTGAAGCGTCTCTCTGTCGACTGCAGCTGGCAGTGAAGATGAGGAGGAGGAGGAGGAGGAGCTGTTGTTTGCAGCACATTTGTGGATGGTGACCACAGTGCTAATGGTCTGCGGCCGCTGCGCGTGTGACTCTCAGCGTGTCTTCACCTCAGTTTAAATTGTAATTCGAGTTTAAATGTAGCAAAGCAAACTGTATTTTTTTTTTTTACTAGAAAAGACAAACTTTAAACGTTTGTGACAAAATAAACGACAGTCTTGTCAGCAGTTTATAGATGAATCACGGTTCGATGTTCCTGATTTTGTCTCTTGGCCAGTGGTCAAAAATGTTACTTGCCACACCACAAACTAAAAAATAATAAATAAATACAATAAAATAGGCTTAGTTATGTTTTTGATCCATAACCTTAACAAATAAGCTTATAACACCAAAAAACTAATTTTTAAATATTATTAAAGACAAGATATTGAGACAATAACAAATAATCAAATAACGAGCAAAACCACAAATAAATACAAAAAAGCATAACAATGAAATAAACATGGCGTTTCATGTTTTTCAGGTCTAAAAGTAGTTTTCAGGTGCAGACATTGAATAATCAAATGTGAAATAACACTGCATAGTAAAAATGAAATGTAGATTAATCTGTATTAAAGTTACAAAAGTTATTCAGTCAAAAGTCTGTAATTCGTAGTTTGATTAACATTAAAAACACAGACGTCAGCAGGTTTATTAGGCTGCTGTCACTTTAAGAGCTGACGCACGGATCCAATATATTGATACACATGCGTTTTCTTTCTCAACTGTTTACATTCACTTAAGACATAAATGACTGTGTTTACGTGAATGCTCAACATTACGGGCATTTTGACATAATCTTGTGTGATTCCGAAATGAAAGAGAAATGAATTCAGCTCTCTGATTGGCCGCTTTAATAGTTTATTTCCAACATTTACTCATACATTCTTCAAATCAAAAGTTGTTGGAGATCATCATACAGTTGTTTTGGGTTTTTTCAGCCATTTTGAACATGTTAATATGTTAACTCTCCAACAACAGCTTGTACTTTCTTTCACAGATTGTCGTTGGAAGGTCATGTGTGTGGATCACTGATTGTTTTCCGTCAGGGTTTCTGTGGAGATCGGCCTTTTGGCTTGAGAGAATGTCATGTGATGCTTCTCTCTCTCTCTCTCAGCCGCTCGGGTCCGAGCGAGATCAGACCGCCTCGAATCATGACTTCACTCATTTACAGGGTCTCTCGGCTCGCCTCATCTCTGGGTTCTTTAAGACGGGTCAAATGAAGGTCAGTTTAGAGGGAGGATTAAGCGTGGGGAAAGGCCGGTAATGGGAATGGCACTCGTGCTTCAGGCAAGCTCGCTGCGTATCCTTTATGCGCCGCGTGAGCTGCGAATGCACCAATCTCCAGACGACTAACATCTCTGCGCGTCTGTCTCGGTCTCATTCTGTCACGAACCAAAAGCTCCGAAGGAAGCGCGTCTCTGAACGTCCCAACCTAAGGCACGTTTCAGCTCTTGAGTGCTCTTGAGGAGGATAGTTGGCTAATTCAGACTCTGTCCTAGTTTGAGAGCACCAGCGAGGGAAGGAGCCGCGGGCGTACACGGAGAGCCCGGTAACGTGCACGGAGTCCCAATTGTGATGTCTACCTCAGATGCCTGCGTACATGAGTAACCTCCAATCTCTGGTTGCCACAACCGTTCAAATCAGCTCCTTGACACAGCGCCGCCATTTACATACATGGATTTGAGGGTTTTTCTGCTTTGGAGGTTGAGAGAGAGAGAGAAAAAACCCTCTGGCTTTAGACTTTGAAAGATCTCTGGCCTTGGTGCATTTGATCTCGAATTTTCCTTTCTTTTTATCCGGACACTATTCCCGGGATGAGTGCAGAAACCTCAAGTTTTTCGACTCTGTTTTTTGTAGTGTGCTCATCTCGTCCTCGGCACTTTTGACATAATCAGGATTCTCGGGGCCAAACGAAGATGTCAGCAGCGGCCGGGGGGAGCGAGAGCAAAGCGAATCGACTTTGGGTTTTCTCCTCCGGTCATCTCTGTGCTGTTCTCTAAAGACATCCAGCTCTTCCCGCTCCGCCTCGAGTCACAGATTCGACTCGTTCCCTCTGCTCTTTGCGTTCGCTCGCTCTCTCTCTCGAATTTTTCCGTCATCTTCCTTGTCTTGTATTTCCCCCTCAAGCATTGTCCCACTATGAATATAAATAAGGCAGAGAATATTAACAGTCCCTCTGTTCTCTCATCCTCTCAAGCTTGACTAAAATAGATGTTTACATGGGCTCACAAATTTAGCATGAGAGTGAAGAATATGAGGGATTTTTAACAGTAAATGCTTGGCTGGCTTCCACTTTTAGAGCGCGCAGGTCGATTTGCATGTTAATATTCACCTCGCCGTGATGAGTCCCACAATACGGCTCTGAAAGCGATGCTGCCGTCTATTGTGAGGGAAAAACCCTCAGCCTTCGGATGATAACGGCGCATGGAGTGTATCTCGCTCCCCGCTCTTTACAGTCAATCGCCTTCACTCGTGTAGCTCATATCAGGGCTTTTTTTCAGCCTCAAAATCAATGCAAAAGTCCTTTTCTGTGAGCGTTCGCCATGGGAGAGCAGATCAATGGGAGCACGCCATTATAGCACATCCAGCTTGTTAATGTAGGATGAAGTCCACGTCAAGTCACAGATCCTCTCTACGCTCTAAAAACAGCTGGAATTAAAAACCAAATCAAAACAAGTTGGGTTGAAAATGGACAAACCCAATGATTGGGTTGTTTTAACCCAGCGATTGGGTTATTTTGACACAGGGATTGGTTTGTTTTAACCCAGCGATTGGGTTATTTTGACACAGGGATTGGTTTGTTTTAACCCAGCGATTGGGTTATTTTGACACAGGGATTGGTTTGTTTTAACCCAGCGATTGGGTTATTTTGACACAGGGATTGGTATGTTTTAACCCAGCGATTGGGTTATTTTGACACAGGGATTGGTTTGTTTTAACCCAGCGATTGGGTTATTTTGACACAGGGATTGTTTTTTTTTTAACCCAGCGATTGGGTTATTTTGACACAGGGATTGGTTTGTTTTAACCCAGCGATTGGGTTATTTTGACACAGGGATTGGTTTGTTTTAACCCAGCGATTGGGTTATTTTGACACAGGGATTGGTTTGTTTTAACCCAGCGATTGGGTTATTTTGACACAGGGATTGGTATGTTTTAACCCAGCGATTGGGTTATTTTGACACAGGGATTGGTTTGTTTTAACCCAGCGATTGGGTTATTTTGACACAGGGATTGTTTTTTTTTTAACCCAGCGATTGGGTTATTTTGACACAGGGATTGGTTTGTTTTAACCCAGCGATTGGGTTATTTTGACACAGGGATTGTTTTTTTTTTAACCCAGCGATTGGGTTATTTTGACACAGGGATTGGTTTGTTTTAACCCAGCGATTGGGTTATTTTGACACAGGGATTGGTTTGTTTTAACCCAGCGATTGGGTTATTTTGACACAGGGATTGGTTTGTTTTATCCCAGCGATTGGGTTATTTTGACACAGGGATTGGTTTGTTTTTTAATCCAGCGATTGGGTTATTTTGACACAGGGATTGGTTTGTTTTAACCCAGCGATTGGGTTAAATGTTTGCCCAACCAGTTTTATTTAACTCAACTATTGTTTAAATGACTATTTCTTCCTTAAAATGAACCCAAATTATGTTGGAAATGAATATTTATTAATGAGTTTAATGAATAATAATTAACCAATAAACATTTATTAAATCACGTATTAATAATGTTCACCTTTTGATTATTGTTGTTGTCTCTAGTAATGATGTGTCTGATTTTTAATGTTCAACATATTATGGGTTCATTTTAAGCCAGACATACAGTCATTTTTAAACAATAGTTGGGTAAAATAAAACTACCAGCATGTTGGGTAAATAATTAACCCAGTCACTGAATGGGTTTGTCCATTTTCAACCCAACTTGGGTTGTTTTTAACCCAGCATTTTTATAATTGTGTTTATTTCCATTCAGTTGAATCCCTGTTTCCACCTCTGCGACACATTAAAAGCCATGTTTTTGGTGGAGTCGTTCATTTGTTCCACTACTTCCACTGCATCACTGGTCCCACAGCCTCTGTCTCTCTGCCCTCTTCATTAGTTCTACTTCCTCTCACAGAGATTAAACACACTTTCCGAGGCTCCGGGCCCAGGTATTTTTTTTTCCCCGAGTACAGCTTCGTCTCCCTCCCTGTATGTTTTTTTGAGGCATGTGCATTTGTATTTGTTTTGGCTTTTGTTGGTCCCCAAACCACAAACCGTGTGCCTCAGCATTTATCTCGCTGTCCTGTGACATTAGAGAGCGCTGAGAGTTTGGGCCTCTTTGTTGTCGTCGTCAGGTTTCAGCTCTCTCGGGCTGCCGGGGTACAGAATGCAAAAGGCGATCGTAATCGCTTTCGGAGCGTTCCGCTCAGAATTTGTATAAAGACATTGCGAGCTTGGCAACTGAAACTGACGTGCGAGTAATATCTGGTATGCGCTCTCTATCTGTCTGTGTTTGGTTTCAGAGTTATCTCACTGTTTGTTCATGCTTGGAATGCAGTTGTGAGACATCACTGCAGGATGAGACTCAAGAATGTTGTCCTCGTGCAGGAGACATGTGTTTAAATAGGATTCATTATCTTGCTTGCGCAGAATCCTCGAGGCATGACCTGCAACTTTTGCTCTGTGAGCAGCACCAAAGCTGGTTTCCAGAGACGAGGGTTTTCAAATTGGGATGCTAGAGGATTTGTGGACATTTTTTAGAGGAAAGGGGGAAAGAAAGATGCTGAAAAATACAATTTTGCGTTGATGAAAAAATGCTGGGTTAAAAACAACCCAAGTTAGGTTTGAAAAGATTGCTTTGTTTTGACCCAGCGAGCAAGAGATTGGGTTGTTTTGACCCAGCGATTGGGTTGTTTTGACTCAGCGATTGGGTTGTTTTGACTCAGCGATTGGGTTGTTTTGACCCAGCGAGCAAGAGATTGGTTTGTTATGACCCAGCGATTGGTTTGTTTTGACTCAGCGATTGGGTTGTTTTTGACTCAGCGATTGGGTTGTTTTGACCCAGCGATTGGGTTGTTTTGACCCAGCGATTGGGTTGTTTTGACTCAGCGATTGGGTTGTTTTGACCCAGCGATTGGGTTGTTTTTACTCAGCGATTGAGTTGTTTTGAACCAGCGAGCAAGAGATTGGGTTGTTTTGACCCGGTGATTGGGTTGTTTTGAACCAGCAAGCCAGCGATTGGGTTGTTTTCACCCAGCGATTGGGTTGTTTTGACCCAGCGATTGGGTTGTTTTGACTCAGCGATTGGGTTGTTTTGACCTAGCGATTGGGTTGTTTTGACCCGGCAATTGGGTTGTTTTGAACCAGCGAGCAAGAGATTGGGTTGTTTTGACCCGGTGATTGGGTTGTTTTGAACCAGCAAGCCAGCGATTGGGTTGTTTTGACCCAGCGAGCTAGAGATTGGGTTGTTTTGACCCGGTGATTGGGTTGTTTTGAACCAGCGAGCTAGAGATTGGGTTGTTTTGACCCGGTGATTGGGTTGTTTTGAACCAGCAAGCCAGCGATTGGGTTGTTTTGACCCAGCGATTGGGTTGTTTTGACCCAGCGATTGGGTTGTTTTGACTCAGCGATTGGGTTGTTTTGACCTAGCGATTGGGTTGTTTTGACTCAGCGATTGGGTTGTTTTGAACCAGCGAGCAAGAGATTGGGTTGTTTTGACTCAGCGATTGGGTTGTTTTGAACCAGCGAGCAAGAGATTGGGTTGTTTTGACCCAGTGATTAGTTTGTTTTGACCCAGCGAGCCAGTGATTGGGCTGTTTTGACCCAGCTATTGGGTTGTTTTTACTCAGCAATTACATTGTTTTGACCCAACTAGCCAGTGATTGCTTTGTTTTGACCCAGTGATTGGGCTGTTTTGACCCAGCTATTGGGTTGTTTTTACCCAGCAATTACATTGTTTTGACCCAACGAGTCAGTGATTGGTTTGTTTTGACCCAAAGATTGTGTCGTTTAACCCAGCTGGTGGGTTAAATACTGGTGCTGGGTAGTTTTATTTAACTCAACTATTGTTTAAAAATTACTATGTGTCTGGCCTAAAATGAAGCCAAAATAGGTTTGAAATTAAACACATAATTACTATCATTTTTAAACAATAGTTGCGTGTGTGTGAATGGGTCTTTGAATGTGTTTCTTTAAACCCCTGGCCTCGATGGCAAAGATTCATGTAGGCACTAACATAAAAGCTGCCCAAATCTCACACTTTAATTGCACCAATTATGTATCATATGTCTATGATTTAATGTGACTAATTTCCTAGAAGACACACATATCCTTTCATATTAATGTCTTCATATTAACCCATGGCTTCCTCACCTGGAAAATCCGATCAGAATCGGTGCGTGCCCAGAGGCTGGATCCCATTCTTCCAGCTTTGTAATAATTCCCCCTAATGGTTCAATTATTTCCCCCTTCCCTAAACCCTCATTAACCCTTGAGAGAGTCGGGACCTCCCCTCCCCTCCCCTCCCCTTAAACCCAAGCCTTTAGGAGCGGAGTCTTGAGACGGAGAACAGGATTTAGGGATGACTGTTCAGTCTTGTAAGGAATGGGGCTCTTGAGAATACAGAGAAACCCAAAGATGTTGATTAGCCGCAGATGCACGGGGTTAAATCCCTATCGGAGCGAGAGCGCATACCTGAAAGACGCCGGCATTAGCATAGACTGATTGGAGCAAGTAAGGTCTAGAGGAGTCATCGTTGAGGACGCTGTCAGAAGCTCTCAGCTTGTTGCCCATCAAGAAGATGACGTGAGGATAAGGAAAGAGCTCTTAAAGGCTAAAGCGGGCCGGGCCACAGGCGCACAGGGGCTCCCCTCAGGGGGGATCCACGCCACCATCTGAGCCTGGCTCCGGATCTGCTTTTTTTTCAGCCTTCTCTTGTCTTTTTTTTTCTCCTTTATCCGTGAGATGGCCGTTCTGGCGGGAAGGAGAGCCAAGCTGACAGCTGCATTTATGCTGGAATTCCTCAGCATCTAAACAGGGGTGGAGGGGGGGCGTCCGAGGAGAGCGTCTGCGATGTGTATGTGCGTGTGCTGATGGTTACTGGCAGGCCGGAGGGTAGAAGGTCACAAAGCTTAAGGATAAAATAGAAAATGGCCCCCTAAGCTGGTTTACGTTTCAGTGGAGAGAATCTGCCTGTCAGAGTCTGTCAAATCACTGGGATTGTCATTTGATGATGCAAAGACTTTGCTCTGCCATTTTCTTCCACTGTTCTTGCCTTTCATTCTTAATCTCTCTCTCTTTCTCTCTCAGTCAAGAAAGCGGCCCTACAATGATTGACAAAGCATCGGTTTGTCCACATTATACAGTTAAAGCTATCTCTAATGGCTTTAATTCTAAGTTTGCTCTATTTTTATCATCTGCCGATGCTTCTGTACTTCACTTCTCCGTATTGATGGTGTTTCCTCCATCACTCCAGACACAATATTAGTGATGATCGAGTGATTCTGATTCATTCTCTATGTGTCCATGTGTTTGTATGCATATATACTGTGGTGTTGTACTCGATTGACTTTTATTCATTCTCAGGATATGAACTTTCACTAGTTAAAATGTTAATTCTTGATATCAGGAATTACATTTCCCCTAGAAACAAAGTTCATTCTTGATATCAAGAATTGTATTTTCACTAGTGAAATCTCGCCATAGGCTGCCATTCAAATTCAATTGTTGATATCAAGAATTCATTTCTTACTAGTTGAAATTCCAGTTTCACATTTCAGGAATACAATTCTTACTAGTAATAATGCAAATTTATGATATCAACAATTACATTGTTACTAGTGCAAATGTCTATTCTTGATATCAACAATTGAATTTCTACTAGTAAAAATATTCATTTCTGATATCTGAAAATGAATTCCTGATATCAATATAATTTCTGATATCTGAAACGGCTTTCTTACTAGTAACAATCACATTCATGATATCAGAAATGAACATTTGCACTAGTAGCAATTCAATTGTTGATATCAAGAATGAACTTTGTTACTAGTGGAAATCTAATTCCTGATATCAAGAATGAACATTTTAACTAGTGAAAGTTCATATCCTGAGAATGAATAAAAGTCAAAACGGATTGCCATATATATATATACACATCCATCTGTCATTTGTTCATTTTATTTTCCATTCTAAATCTATGGATATAAAGCCGATATGAAGTTTCGTGTGCTCAGTGATCGCGTGTGTTGTTGTGATCATTGGCTCTGTTTGGTCTCGTGTTATTGCCCTAATGCATCACTGTCGTGAGGAAGAGGAGGTATTCTCTCTGACTTTCGTGTCTCCCGCTGTTTGTCCTGCGCTCAGATCCAGTTCAGTCTTACCTGTCCGTGTCCCCCGGGGTCTAAGCCACAGTCCTCAGCGGTGTGACCTTTCATCACTCTGACCTTAATCTCTTGATTAGCCCGTCCCGCTGCTCATCTCCGCCGTCCTGCCCGCAGGCCCATATGCACACTGGCACGGTCCTGACAGCCAACCGCTCTATTCCTCTCAAATCAGCTTTTCCCCCAGAGTTCGTTGCTGTGCGTCAGCCAGCGCTGCTGTAAATGCAGGGTGTGTTGATGACACTGTCATATTTCTAAAACGTTCCTAAAAAGTCTAAAGAATATTTTAATAATTGCACTTTTGACTTCCATTACTGTGCAAAAACACCGCAGACAGACTTTATTGATCCGAGGGGGGAATTAAGATTGAAAGACTAAGCTGGTGCGCTCGAGATTGCTGCCGTTTTGCTGACTGTGTTATCTCGCATCAATAACATTAGCCAGAGGAATTGTTGTTGGCTTTATGAACTAATCCCCTTAGATGAAACCAACTTATCTTCTCCCAGAATTCCACTTCCTGCTGAAGTTCTGCGAGTTAATAAATTCCACTTCCTGTAATTCCTATTCAAGTTTCAGTGCCAATTAAAATTTTAATGAAGCTTAAATTCTAAAGGTGCGTCCCAATTCGCGTACTTATGACGTTTTGTAATATATACAGGGCTGGGTATGTTACTTTTAAAATGTATTTCACTACAGATTACAAAATACATGCTTTAAAAAGTCATTTGTAACGTATTTCGTTACATTACTCAAGTTTAGTAACTTAATCTAAATACTTTAGAATACTTTGGAATACTAATAAGTGTGAAACAAACACAAAAAAGGTCATTGTGAGTTTTTATCTCACAATTCTTTTTCCCTCAGAATTGTGTGATATAAAGTTGCAATTGTGAGTTATAAAGTCAGAATTATGAGATATAAACTCACAATATTGAGAAAGTCAAAATTATGAGATATAAACTCGCAATATTGAGAAAAGTCAGAATTATGAGATATAAACTCACAATATGGAGGAAAGTCAGAATTATGAGATATAAACTGACAATATTGAGAAAAGTCAGAATTATGAGAAATAAACTCACAATATTGAGAAAAGTCAGAATTATGAGATATAAACTCACAATATTGAGAAAAGTCAGAATTATGAGAAATAAACTCACAATATTGAGAAAAGTCAGAATTATGAGATATAAACTCACAAACTAAATTCACAATTGCAAGAAAAAAAGTCAGTATTCACTCACTCGTCTCAATCGCTCTGGTTGAATAGTGCTTGTATTGCACATAAGTGTAGTCATTCCTACACATGACACGCACAACACTGATCTATAAGCGTCGCACACATAAAGCCGTCTCTCAAACAGCTCACGACTACCAAATTGTTGTTGCTTATTGCGCTTAAACAGCCAAATACATAAAAAAGTTAGGTCAAAATGCCCATCTTGCAGAGAATTCAGGTAAATACAGTCAGTTCTGGAACGCAAATATGTAAAACATGTTGTGTAACAGTATATTGGATCCGTGCATAAGCTCTTAAAGTGACAGTACCTAATAAACCTGCTGTCTGTCAATCAAAGAACAAAAGAGAAAATCACTCACTGCTCTTGACTGAATAACTTTTGTATCTGTGTTGAATTTTTACCATGAAAACGATCCAGTGTTATTTCACATTTGATTGCTTTCATTTCTGCAGTATTTTTACCTGAACACTACTGTTAGACCCACATAAAAAAAAACATAAAACCATGTTTATTTAATTTCTCTCTTGATTCTGTAGAATTTATTTGTGCTGTTTACTTATCTTTGTTTTTTATAGTTCAACGCCTCAAATAAAGCCTGTGCTGTCTGTATGTTACAACAAAATCATCCTAATTATCAAAAAAATATGAGATAATAGCAAATTATCTGTATGTCGTTATGTACAGTGGTGTACAAATATCGATATTTTTCATGCCGTTGTAGTTGGAAGTTCATGACAACACCACTCGATTGTATTATCAAGACTTTTCCTGTCAGAAAGCAGCGACTTATCATAACTAAACATCCTACACTATTATCTGGCCATGTTTGCTCTTTCTAAATAGCAGAAGAAATGTGGCGACAGGAAGGTATTGGCTTCCATCAGGAAGTGAAGCAGCTAAATAGCTTAAGAGAATGATTTCAGAGAGATTTGAAGCACATACTTTGTCCTCTAGTGTTGTGTTTCAGTACACCGTGAGGATTGACCAGAAACGGCACGGCCACCTTGTGACTTCTAAACCACCAATCTCCAATAGACGGAGTTATTATGTTCTGTAAGTCTGTGGTTTTCAATCCAGATTTGCACATTTTGTATGTCTGGCAAATTAAGTTCAGTTCATTGAGCTCTTTCCTACTGAGCTGATGATCTGAATCAGGTGTTTTTAATAAGAGGTCCCGTTTACAGCTGGTGTTAAGATGTTTTGATCACCAGTAGACGAGGGAGACTCATTCCCGTTCACTCCTGGTGTTTTAATCCGTCTCTTCTGTCCTGATTTCTTCGAGGGGAGGGTCTATAGGAGGGTAAATGCATGTTTTTTCAGATATTTTGATCTAATGCATTAAATAAGCTCATGTGAACGCAGCCGGAGATGACGGAAAAACACACGGAGAGCATCAGAGAGAGTGTGTTAGAAATCAGGAACATTGAAGAGCGTTTTTCATCTTCAAACCAAACTCGGGTCTTCATTAGACAGTTTCAATCCGTCCGGCTGGAGCTCTTCCCATAATGTTTCCGCATTAGGTCAGCAGACGGAGAGTAGACGGTCTGTTTGAACACATTCCACCACATGAGCGTCTACACGACCAAAACAATGTGTTTTCAACTCAAAACCTTTTACACAGTCATCCAATCGTGATCCGATCGAGCAAAACGCATCTTAATATCAGGAGTAATACGTGGATTTTAGTGGGAGAGAGGGAACAGCTGGTCTGTTTACTGCCGTAACTCAATGAAAAGTTTGTCTTTTCCCCGAAAGCTCATTACGTCAGTAACTCATTATTAGCCTGTTATTCTCTCAGACTCGCAGTAATGTTTGAAAAGTGGGTCATTGCAGACGGTAGGATAGTCTGTTCAAACAAAGCAGGTAATGCAGAGCGAGTCACAAAAGGGCCAGCGGAACCGAGGTGTCGGGCCCCCGGGGCCGGTTCTGTTCTCCTCTGGCAGTGTGGTCTCGGATTAATGCAGCTCGCTACAATGGGCCTCTTTCACCCACAGCTGTGTCGGAGCTCATTCACTCTCATAATGAGCCCTCTGTGCGTCAGGAATATTTCACAATGTTTTTGCGCACTCTAACAATATTTGGTCACGTACCGTTGCATGACACTGTCGCGGAGGGAAACGCATTTGTGTGCATTTTGATGTTGTAAGCGGCCTCGCCGTGATGCAAGTTTGGCAGTAGCTACCCAGACACGCTCTTGCACTCTTCCTCCTCAATTATACATGCAAATCGTTGTCAGAGAAACTCCCAGACACCCAAATGCCTGCCGAAGTATGATGTTAACTAGGAGATGAGATGAGGAAGCACAGGATTTTGGATCCACTTTTTTAACAAAAATACAGTATAATACAAATGTATAATACATCCATCATTCACTCGTCCTCAAGTCGCTCCAAACCTTCATGACTTTCTTTATTCTTTAAGAAGATATTTCGAAAGATATCTGTTGAAATCAATAAACTCCAGTGGCTGTCAGCGATTATTTTGGTAATCGAGTAATCGGTCGATTATTTGACGATTGATCGAGTAACCAGTCGATTAATTGACGGTTGAACGAGTAACTGGTCGATTATTTGACGATTGATCGAGTAATCGGTCGATTATTTGACGATTGATCGAGTAACCGGTCGATTATTTGACAATTGAACGAGTAACCAGTCGATTAATTGACGGTTGAACGAGTAACTGGTCGATTATTTGACGATTGATCGAGTAATCGGTCGATTATTTGACGATTGATCGAGTAACCGGTCGATTATTTGACGATTGAACGAGTAACCGGTCGATTATTTGACGATTGAACGAGTAACCGGTCGATTATTTGACGATTGAACGAGTAACCGGTCGATTATTTGATGATTGATCGAGTAATTGGTTGATTATTTGCCGATTGATTGAGTAACCGGTCGATTATTTGACGATTGATCGAGCAACCGGTCGATTATTTGACGATTGAACGAGTAACCGGTCGATTATTTGACGATTGAACGAGTAACCGGTCGATTATTTGACGATTGATCGAGTAATTGGTCGATTATTTGCCGATTGATTGAGTAACCGGTCGATTATTTGACGATTGATTGAGTAACCGGTCGATTATTTGACGATTGATCGAGCAACCGGTCGATTATTTGACGATTGATCGAGTAATTGGTCGATTATTTGACGGTTGATCGAGTAATTGGTCGATTATTTGATGATTGATCGAGTAATCTGACGCTTATTTGACGATTAATCGAGTAATTGGTTGATTATTTGACGATTGATCGAGCAACCGGTCGATTATTTGACGATTGATTGAGTAACCGGTCGATTATTTGATAATTGAACGAGCAAAGGGTCGATTTTTTGACGGTTGATCGAGTAATTGGTCGATAATTTGACAATTAATCGAGTAATTGGTCGATTATTTCGCGATTAATCGAGTAATCTGATATTTTTTGTGGTAATGAAAATAGCCCTAAGCAAACAACAGCCTTTAAAATGACTTAAAATACTCGTATAATAACAATGAGACAGTAATATTTGGTTAAAACAAAGTCTCAAAAGCACATAATCATATGGTTTTATAGCACAAATGCCTGAGTACTAAAATTTAATCTAGGAATAATAACAGCCCTAATTTGCATGCAGGTTTGAAACAAACTGATGTTGAATTTTCAATTTCGGATCCTTTTAAGCTCATCCGATAGCATCTGTGGCATTGTTTTCCTTATCTATTATTAATTAAGCGCAAATCAATGCTGTTAGTTACTTACAATGGAAGTAAATGTTGCATATTTTTGGATAATTGTTAAATGTATAATTTTATAAAAGCACTTACACTAATTCTGCTAAGACTTTAGTATATTTCAGCTACAAAGATGCTTAAAATGTCATTGTTTGCTTTCATTCATTCGTTTTTCCACATTAAAATTGTGTTAACATGCATGACGTTTCTGTATTGTGGCTATACTAGCAGATTCATTGTATGTTTCTCACTGTAACCCCATTTGCTTCTAAAGGAAATCCATGTTAATTATTCTGATAAAGAGAATTATGGCACAAAAGCTGTCGATTTCACCTCGTCTCGTTTGAAACCCGTAATATTCTTCTAGAGTTTAATATCACAGCCTCTACTGAACTGAACTACTAAATAAATAAAGGGATTTTGTAGATTTGCTGAAGATTTGCTTATTTACTATACAGATGTTTATGCAACGTTGATCTGATGTTTGGGTGAAACTGAGCCTAACGTTTATGCCTTCAGCGAGATTTTTCTCTAATGCGTGTTTGATATAATCCCTCGGGCCCTAATCCTGATGTAATGATTGTCAAACGTTACCATAACATCATGTCGGCCCAGTCGCTCATTAACTGATGCTAAATCCAGTGCATGGCTGTGAAAAAGAGGGCCACCCCCGGATGACCCACACCCCTTTCCCAGGACGAGGGAGGGCTTTTCCCTTGCTCTCAGCCCCTTTCAGCCCTGTTCATTAGCCCAAAAGCCCCTGCCATGCAGCAAAGACACGTTTGGCAGGATCCCCACCTCACCGATTCAGGATTAATTGGGCATGGAGCACAGACTCCAACATGAGGCATGAAACACCCTTCCTCCCCTCCGCTCAGTTTACCAGCCCTGAGGGACGGCGGTCAGGGTGGGAAACAGACGGCCTCGAACAGTCCTTTTTAAATTAAATAAAACATTAAAAGAGATTCCAGGGGAAAAAAAAAACAAACAAAAAGGAGGTAAGAAAGGTTAATTAATCATATCATATTAATTGCATGTTTTCAATTCAAAATGGTGACTAGTTTGCATCACATAACTGTCGGTCGCTGAATATTTTAATCATGAAACAGTCGTCAAATATTAATGTTTAGGTACTTACTCTCCACAGTCTCTTTAGCTGATAAAACGAAAGCGTCGCATTGGAATTCATAACAGTAAGCCCCGCCTACTTTGATCTGATTGGTCAGTGCACTGATTCTGACAGTGATGAGCGCTGTTAGACCGCTGAGGCTAAACATTTGACTCTGTTGTCATCCGTAATGTGGTGCGTAATGGAGTACAGCAGAATCAATATCAAATACAGGTGGGACAATTTGACCATTTCTGATTATTGGGGGGGACTTGTGGTGCTCTTTATATTTATTGCCTTTTTATAGCACATATTTTAGAAATAATCAAAAGCTAGGTATCATTCGCAAGCTTACAAACTCAAGATTCAGCCTGTGAAAACCGTTTTGAAATCAGATGTTGTTACCATGGAAACGGTACTTGTATTTCTTTTAGCGAGCTCCTCCCCTAGAGGGCGGTGTCAGGTTTCATATTACAATTACAGTCAAAATCTTGACAAAACACACATCATCAGTCTCACAGCTCCTTATTTGCCAACTGTTTTGTGATAGAAGTGATATTTGGACAGAAATTGATCGATTTGTAACAGGAGACTGCATTAAAAAAAAATCAATAGAATATTGGTGACGCCCGGTGGATATTTTTGGTACTGCGCCTAAACAGAATCTCATGGGGACTTTAATTTTTTGTGATATCAACTTCAAATTTGGAACTCAACTTGGTTAGACACACGGCTTTCATTTGATAGCAATTTTAGAGTCAAATATGTTTGATTAAATATACATTTTATATATAAACAAATGATTAGTACAGTACATTTGATTAACTAAATTTAAACGTTTTCATACTTTGTCTTTCTTACTCACTACTCCAAAGCATTCTTGAATTATAATAATTTAAAATCCCTTTTAATCCTTTAATTAATTTAATTACGGCCTTGATATAGTTGGATGCATTGTAAATATCAATATTTTTAGACTTTTCTGAAGAAAATGAGGTTAAGAGAGGAATAATAATAATAACAGTTATTATTATTATATACATGTAATGCCACACAACCAAGATATTATTGTTTTTAGAGTTGTGTTGCACATGACCACAAATCATAATATAATGCAATGCTTTGTTGTGATTTAAATATTTTATTTTCATTTGATTCCATTTTAAAATATTGATTTAAAGTTCTATAAATGTATTTCACCATTTCTGCTAATACATTTGTATTGAAACAAACAGAAAAAAACAGAATTCGATGTGGCCGTACTTTAAAAGTTTTCGTTTGCGTTTGTTCATGACATGTAGAATTCTTTTTTTTTTCTCCATTAATGTTATGAAATGAATGTTGAGATAAATATTGATATCGAATGATATGGGGAAAAAAAAAATATTGTGATATTATATTTGCTAGTTGGTTTCTTACTGGTCAGAACAGAGTTCTGATGTTTGGCTTCTAATTTATGATATTAAAGTCTGCAGAGTCTGTGACATCAGGAGAAAAATCTGACAATCGGGAAAAGTTTCTATTTCTTCTCCACAATATTACACTCTTTTGTTTTATTTTTAAATGATTTCTCATCATCATTGTTTGATTTACACAGGAAATTGAAGCTGTGTTCCTATCATTCCCTCTTCCCTCACATCCTGCTTTGCCCTGGTCTACAGGACATCCTGTTTCAGTGGGATCAGTTCTTCCATTCTAAACTTTGCCGCAAATAAAAAGCCTCTGACCCAGTCCTCGTGTCGTCGATCCCTATCTCTCGGACCGAAGCCGAGGCTTAACTTGATGAACCCAGAGTCGGCCATTTTGGGCCACGGCCACATCCCATTAGGACGGTGTAATTACGGCAGCGAGGTGGCTTGGCTTGTCCGATGCTCCCAAATGCCTGGCAGGTACAGCCACAACATGTTCATCCTGTAAGTGGCACTTTATTGGATTGGTGAAGAGGATCATCCCTCCCTTCATCAAACGCCGTGTCGGAGGGAAGCCTCTGTTGGTGCGAGCACGCTCAGACACGAGTCGCTCGGAGGAAGAGACGAGCAGCAGTCAGTTCCTCTGCAGAGACTTGTGCTCCATCCCAAACAGGGATCCATCATGTGCTCCCGGTGTCAGCTCGGAGCTGCGGGACACATTCTTAGGAAAGCTGTGTTTGCTTTTTTTGAACTTTGTTGCCATGGGATAAATGGGCGCAGTTATTATAATTTTTGGAGGATCATTTCTGTTGTGCTTTCCGACCTCTAAAGATCAATCTCACAAAGTCCAGGTCACATTTCTGTTTTCCCTTTCATATCTATAGATCATGTGATTGTGGATTGTGGAGATGATATTCGATCCAAAGTCACTTGGAGACCGCAGTCCTGTACATGTTCATAACATTCCAGTTCACATTCTGTGCACTCGGTTCAACAAAGACTGTATTTTTTGAGAAGACCCAGACTGTATGTTTTATCAAGCTGATTAGATACGGAATACACCTTTGGTATGGTAATTTGACAGTACGGTTGAAATCCAGGCTTGGACGACTTATTCAAACGGCCATGGAAATCATGGGAAGAATAGAACCTTTTTATCTCCAGACCCTGTTTGAAAACTCTGTGCTGAGGGAGGCATATAAGATTCTGCATGATATAACACATATGATATAATACACCTGTGATATAATATATATGATATAACACACGCCTATAATATAATATATGATATAACACACACCTGTGATATAATATATATGATATAACACACGCCTATAATATAATATATGATATAACACACACCTGTGATATAATATATATGATATAACACACACCTGTGATATAATATATATGATATAACACACCTGTGATATAATATATATGATATAACACACGCCTATAATATAATATATATGATATAACACACCTGTGATATAATATATATGATATAACACATGTCTGTGATATAATATATATTATATAACACATGCTTATGGTATAATATATATTATATAACACACGCTTATGGTATAATATATATGATATAACACACCTATAATATAATATATATGATATAATACATGCCTATAATATAATATATATGATATAACACACGCCTATAATATAATATATATGATATAACACACCTGTGATATAATATATATGATATAACACATGCTTATGGTATAATATATATGATATAATACACGCCTATTATATAATAAATATAATATAACACACGCCTATAATATTATATATATGATATAATACACGCCTATAATATAATAAATATGATATAACACACGCCTATAATATAATATATATGATATAATACACGCCTATAATATAATAAATATGATATAACACACGCTTTAGATATAATGTATGATATAACATACGTCTATGATATAATATGATATAACACACGCCTATAATATTATATATGTCTGTGATATAATATATATTATATAATACATGCTTATGGTATAAAATGTATGATATAACACATGCCTATAATATTATATATATGATATAACACATGCCTATAATATAATATATATGATATAATACACGCCTATAATATAATATATATGATATAACACACGCTTTAGATATAATGTATGATATAACATACGTCTATGATATAATATGATATAACACACACCTAAAATATAATATATGAAATAACACACACCTATGATATAATATATGATATAACACATGCTTATGGTATAATATATAAAATATAATATATATATAAATATATATATATATATATATATATATATATATATATATATATATATATATATATATGATAGATATGATATAATACATGCCTATAATATATATATATATATATGACACACACTCTGAACTGTAAGTTTGAAATGCTGCCATCGGGTTGGAGATTAAGAATGTCAAGATGTAGATTAAACCGGTTTAAAAACTCGTTCATTCCTTTTGCAGTTAAGCCGTTACATAACACTAAGGTTTTTTTTCCTTCTGTCTTTTAATGTATGTGTTATTGTGACTCTGAAAATTCAGCTTTGATCACTGGATATAAATTACAATTTACTACATATTCACATAGAAAACAGATATTTTCTATTGTAATAATATTTCACTATTTTTACTGTTTTCATGGGCATTTGTAATCAAATAAATGCAGCCTTGGTGAGCAGAAGAGACTTATTTATAATGATTTCCTATTGATTTTTTTCCCCCTTTTTTTATTATATTATTTCTTATTATTTCCTTGAATTTTTAAGGGTAAATGCATTTTTTTATTTATTTTTTTTTAGTGTTTCTATTTTTTTTCCCTCTTATTAATTTCTACAGAGCCTCCGTGGAATTTATTTTCAAGGATTGCTTTGGTTCTTATGACTGTTTGGTAAGACTTTTGTGCTGAAATGCTTATGTTTTTTTTTTTTTTTTTGCGCATAAAGAATTGTCTCGTACAAATGTAGAAGTTTCAATCTCAAAACTTCTCTGTACTTCAAAACTTTTTTATTTAGTGCCAGAGTACATCTCAAAATCAAGATAATTAATCATTTAAAACTCGATCATTTGTTTTTTACAAAGCAGCTCCACGGAAGAGTTTCACACAGCCGAAATGACTCCGCTACACTAAGAACTTTTAGATTATTTTCAAGTGCACATTTCCGAGTGGAGCTGGAAAGTGATTATAGGTATTGTGAGTCAGACGGCTTCAGTAATAATCCATGTAGAACCACATAAAGAGCTGAGAAATTGCATCTCCTCTTAACAGTATTAAGCCGAGCAGTACGCCATGTAATTTCCTTTCTCCTAATGTTCCACAGACAGGTTTATGTTCTGATGGCCATTTACATTGGTAGCGAAGGATAAAAGAAACTGCGACCTGAAAAGCATGACGTGGGAAGGCTCGAGTATTTTGAAGCAATGCATTGTGGATTTGCGTCGCGAATGTTCCTGGCTTTCTGCATCAAAGCCAAGTGTTAATCCTTGCCGGAAGGTTCCGAGTCTCCGGTCTTGCTCTCTCTAACAGCACCATCTGTCTCAGTATTAGCTTCATTAAGGGCCTGTTAAGTACGTCAAGGCCACCAGGACATCCACCCATCCATCCTCCACCTTCTCCAGTAGGCCCGTTTCTCCATTCTGTCACTTATTTCAGTGGATGTTTTTCTCAGCGGGTGCCTGAAATGTCAGATACATTTGAGAGATGCGCTGCCGGTGACACACACACACACACACACACACCTGAATCTGCTATGCTCAGGGTTCTTCCCGTCTTTGCTTCCAGGGGGTATGGCATGAGAGAACAGGTCCCAGAACATTCCATTAAAAAAAACGGAGATTGGCATTGCCCTGATTCTGGAAAGATCTGTCTGTCTGTGCCGGATCCACATTCCTGCTCTCACATACAGCTGTCTGAACCCTCGTGACCGCCGAGACACGCGCGGATCCGGGAGGGTCGGGAAGTTACACGTTTAATCCCATAATCAATCAAAAGCTTAATAAATCTATGAAGTTTTGATTCTTACAGACCACAGGCTGTTCAAATCGATGACATTGATCGGTTCGTCTAGAGAGCTGTGGTGCTCGTGGAATTATAATTCTGCAAGATCTCCCTGCATTTCCACATTATTTTCACTGTTTTATTTTTTACTGTTTTATTTTGTAATCATAATTCTGCAAGTTTTCCCTGCATTTCCACAAACTTTTCTAGTGTACCTAGAAATGAAAACTTTGCATTGGTACATTTCACTTGAATTTAATCCAGATAGTTTTTATTGCCCCCCTAGTATTTTTTTTTATTTTATTTTATGTTATTTTATATTGCTTTATTTTGTTTTGATTTTATATTTTTTTATTTACATTTTACATCATTTTATTGTTTTTTGTTTTATTTGTCTTTGTTTTTAATTTATTATGTTTTATCTTATTTTTTTATTTTGTTTTATATCATTTTATATTTTATATTTTATTGTTTTATTTTGTTTTATATCATTTTATATTTTATTTTATTGTTTCGTTTTTATTTGTATTAGTTTATTCTATTTTCTAAACTAACTTTGCATTGGTACATTTCACTTGAATTTAATCCAGATAGTTTTTATTGCTCCCCTAGTATTTTATTTTATTTTATGTTATTTTATATTGCTTTATTTTTTTATTTTTTATTTTTTTATTTACATTTTACATCATTTTATTTGTCTTTGTTTTTAATTTATTATGTTTTATTTATTTATTTTTTAATTGTTTTATTTTGCATTATTTTGTTTTATATAATTTTATATTTTATTTTATTGTTTCATTTTTATTAGTTTATTCTATTTTTTAAACTGACTTTGCAGGTGATATACATTTCACTGGAGGTTAGACCAAACAATCTTCCCCCTCCATTATCATCCCTCTCTCCTCTGTTATATGTGGAGTGAGCACACGGTCCGTCTCAAAGCAATATCTTGTTACCGGTTTTAGTGCTCTATCGCTTCTCGACTAAAGTTTACGATGTAAGGATGTGGAAATGGAGGCCCTGCTGGGTCACAATTGACACCCCGAGGAATGAGGCGAAACACAATATCATGTTATTATCCACAATCCCGCTTTCTGTTCCTCCGTGTTAATTGATATCTCTCTCTTTCTCTTTTCATGTCGCTGCCTGCGTGCGGTTCCTCCCTCATCACACTTTCTTTGGCTGAATGACAGGTAAGATTCTGCGGCTCTGAAGTCAACAAACACACACGATCACATGTTCGGGCTTATGGCCAACTCATAGTTTTAAGCTGTGCAAGCAAGTCCGGATTCATTCAGCAAACAGTTCTGAGTACAGTAAGAGCGCTAGTGCGGTGATGAAGTGTAATTTGGGACAGTCAGCAAAGCTCATTAAAAATGAGTGTTTTTGTGCTGCATGCTCACAATATAAACTCCCATGGGGCAAATAGAACAGTTACAGCTCTTACTCCCACAAAATGAGTGAACATCTCTCTCATCGTTCTCTGAGGGACACTGGGCGTCTCTTCCTCCTGTCGCTTTTGTCCTCATTTTTAAGGAGTTAGGCCATTTTCTACACTGTCCTGAATAGATATAGAGATGCACCAACTTTTTTTTTCCAGAAGTTTTCATTTAGCTTAAAAACGGAACAAAAAAATAATAACGTTAATTAATTAATTGAATCAAAATTGTTTAATAATGAACAGTCAAATAAACTAAGTTGTATAAATTGCTCAACTTTTTAATTATAAGTTTCTACTCAAATGTGTTGTTGAAATATAATCATTTAAAGTGTGGCTGTAATAAAACCCGACTACAGCAATCCATGAGCGCCAAAACGTTTCATATTTGAATTTCATTATAAAATTAACGGGATTTGAAAGCTCAGACTTCATATCTAAAGCTCATTGCCATTATTAGATGGCAGGCATGCTATAAATAATATTTAGTTATTAATCAACATACTAAAAATGAAAAAAATTTTCATCTGCGTTTTTTACGTACAGACAAAGCGATCGATTTGCGAAAACAAAAAAAAGAAAATACTGTATTTTTCATGCCAGGCCAGTAGATGGCGATGTCACTTCATGAAGAAACTCTACATGCTTAAAGACTGTACGCATGACATCTCCGTTTTCACAAATTAACTTTTTTGTAATTTTACGGTGAATTGTGCCACTTGATATGACATAGAGTACTCTTAGACTTTTCACGTGTTTTGATCATTCGTTTACACGACAGCAGTGTTTTGTGGGCCTGAAAACACAAACTTCTGAAAACAGGACAGTTTTTGACATGCACATGCGTGTTACGTGTTCAACACGTTGCTTTACAAAGTGGCGTCGCCATCTACTGGCCTGGCAGCAGAATGCAGCGTTTTTAGTCGTTTTCTCGGATATGCATGATCGAGGATCGTTTAAACAATGTCGTCGTCTGTACGTGGAAAAATGTTGATGTTTTTAGTACAGCGTTATCATGTAAACGTACACTTAGAGTATGTCTTCTTAGTAGGGTGCATTCAGGTGAATTGTGCCACTTGATATGACAAAAAAACCGTTCGACTTTGTGTTGTGAGCGTTAGGGGCGAAACCGATACCATTAATTGTCTCTGTGTGAGATACAAAAACACAATTTTTTGCGGTCATGCACATGCTTGTTACATGTTCAATATGTTGGCATGTAGTGTTTCTTTACAAAGTGTCGTCGCCACCTACTGGCCTGGCAGCAGAATGCAGCGTTTTTATTCGTTTTTGCGGATCCATGTGATCATTTTCACAACTTTGTCGTCTGTACGTGATAAAACACGAAGGAAAAACGTTTCTGTTTTTCGAACATCATTGTGGTGTAAATGTACGCATAGAGTACTCTTAGACTTTTCACGTGTTTTGATCGTTCGTTTACACGACAGCAGTGTTTTGTGGGCCTGAAAACACAATCTTCTGAAAACAGGACAGTGTTTGACATGCACACGCGTGTTACGTGTTCAACACGTTACAAAGTGACGTCGCCATCTACTGGCCTGGCACGAGAATGTTTCCGATATTTTCGTATCTACGCGAAAAGACACAAAGGAAAAACATTTCCATTTTTAGCACATCGTTGTCATGTAAACAAACGCTTAAAGTATGTCTTGTTGAATTCAGATGAATTGCACCACTTGATATGACGAAAAAAGACACTTCCACTTTATCGCATTTTGCTTTGATGGAGAAGGTTGGAATCATGGGAATTGCTGTGGACACTTCAGCACGCTTGATCTCCAATCCCTCTTTATAAGACATCTCTCCTCAGACGTCATTCAGCTCTACCTCACCCCACACTCATTTTCTCATCCCTTCTATTCACTGTCCTTGTCCATTCAATGAAGCACTTAAGCTCCAAATAATACCTTCCAATGACAAACAGATACTTCAAGAGAACATGCTCCGATCGGTCTCCGCATGTAGTCAATTTGTCAAAGGGCTTTAGAGGGCTTATCTGCCTGTTCCCTTTTGAAATGTTGTTTTGGGATTGATTGGAGAGTAAACAATGTTTGCATGTCATGTGAAGAGGCTCTATTTTAACCGTAAGTGAGTGGTTGTTTTTTAGCATGGATACAGTTACACTGGACCGTACATTTAGATGGGATAGCTCAGTGGTAAAAGCTTGGATGAAAGGTTAATGGTGGAGAGTATAAATGATTTTGAGTGATCAGCCATGGCAGCGCCGCTGACGCTGCTGTTGTGGGCCAGAAACGCTCTCTGATCAGCTGACTTTCAGATCAGGAGAGCATTTGCACACATGCAGGAAGTTGAGAAAAACTGTTTTCATCATAATTTACAGTTGCAGTGATGTCTGCAGATGCAGCTTGTGTGCGGTTCGGTCCATTAGTCTGACGGATGTGGGGGAGTTTTCCAGCTCGGATGGATCGGTGGTTATGATTGATCGATTTGAAGGCTGCGGTCTCCATATAGTGGAGATGTTTATGATTCATTTATGATCTGTTGTATCGATGATTAATTAATTTTTCAAGTTAGCAAGCCGACTGCGCTCTGCACTGCATTTGCACGCATGGAGTGACTTCACACCGTCCGTTCAAGCCGTGAGAAATGTCCGGAATATTTCATGATCCACAAAGTAAAGTTTTAACAGAGAATGAATTGTGTTTAATGTTGAACAAACTGAAAAGAATCGCCTAAGGTCATTAAAATGACTCATATTCAAGTATTTTTTATTATTATTATTATTATTATTATTATTATTAGTAAGGTCCAATTCTCACTATTAACTATGAGTTTTGATTTAATAAACTCCTACTGCTTATGAATATTAATATTTAGTACATTAATGTATTATTAGGCCTGTCACAATAACTGCTTTTTGTTGAGCGATATATTGTCCAGAATAATTGTGTTAAATTATATTATTGACATTTTAAGACCACTGAATATTTAATAATAATATAGCATAATAATTCAAGTAAGCTTTCAGATGATGGCAAACTTTAGTTCTCAAGAATATTTAGATACTGGAATTGAAGTGTCAACTGGAATTGAAAAAAAATTGAATAAATAAAACAGGGACAAAATACAGATTTCTACAGATTTCCCCGTGCTCATCTTTCCTCAGGAAAGTAAGGCTTCACACTCCTGCTGAAAAACACAAACCCTCCCATCAGTCGGACGTCCACGAGATGCTGCAAAAGACGATGGTCAAACACGTCCGTCTAGCGCACATTTACAGAGAAAAACAACGAAAAGCATGTTCTCTGTGAAAACGAATTGCCGTGTCCCGTGTGAAGTCGATATGTTGATTATGGCGACAGGCCTGTGTATTGTTTATCCGTCTTTTAAAGCATTCCGTTTCAAAAAACAACAAAAGAAGGAAGGAGAAAGGGAAAACAGCACTTTAATTGCTGCATGGATTGGGAATGACCTGTGGGCAGTTCAGCTCAGCCACTCGTCCCTGCTTTCTCCGGGGCCGCAGATGAGCTTTGATTTACTCTGGGGTTGTTTTGCTGCCCGATCTCAGCAGACAAAAGACATTTCTGCTGCGGCGGGAACGCAGGCACTTATTGATTGGCTGTATTATGGAGTGCTGCGGCCACAATGGGGGTTCAGTCATCACCATAACTCTGTTCGGATGGGTCGGGAAGTGCAGGATCGCTATAGCACATGCATAATAAGAGGCTTTTATAGGATTGGATTTGTTGACGGGGGTCTTACCCAGATCCAGCATTTGATCGTTGCGTATTCGCTCTCTTTTGCTTTGAACATTGCTTGGATACTGGTGACTCTAGAAGGAAACGCTGAAAAGAAAACTTCGGTTATTTTAAAGGGGTTGTTCATTATGATTTGACTTTAACTTCAGTTAGTGTGTAATGTTGCTGTTTGAGCAGAAACAACATCTGTGAAGTTACGACACTCAAAGTTAAAAAAAAAGAGAGATATTTTCTTTTACAGAAATCACTTTTAAACGGCTGGTAGAGACTACAACGAGCTTCTTCCTGGGTTAGTGACATCACAAACCCTAAAATTTACATAAACCCCGCCCCCGAGAACACTCAACAAAGGGGGCGGGGCCATGTTGGGCTGCTTTAGAGAAGAGGAAGAGTTGTTGTAGTCGAGTGTTGTTGATGCCGTCATTTTACGCCGGACTGCTTTTACCCCCAGAAGATCATTTAAAGTCATTATTGTGTTAAATGACAAAAGCTTTAAATAGACATTACAAAATGTAGCTTTAGAAAGAAGTGTTATATTTGATTCAACATAGTATTTATTAAACAAACTTTAAGACTTGATGAGGGTGAGTAAATGATGACAATTTTCATTTATAGATGAACTATATCTTGAATGCAACTACATCAATTTATCCACTAACCGTTCAGAAACGTCTAAAAGTTGAACTTCTTCCTGAGTCTCTCCATCAGTTTGAACACTTTCCTCATTTTGTCAGCGTGAGATTCTCCAGCTTTGTTGTTGTTGAGCTGTTAAAGCTCCGCCCTCTTCTGGAGCAGCAGCTCATTTGCATTTAAAGGGACACACACAAAAACGGTGTGTTTTTGCTCACACCCAAATAGAGGCAAATTTGACGAGCGATAATAAATGATCTGTGGAGGATTTTGAGCTGAAACTTCTGGAGACACCAGAGACTGATATTACATCTTGTGAAAGGGGCTTGATAGGTTATATAGCTTTGTTATTATTATTATTCATTCAATCTAATGATCACATTAATTGAGAGACTTAAAAACTAACAGTCACACTTTAGATTAGGGTCCAATTCTAACTATTAACTATGACTTTTGCTTAAATAACCGCCTAATTACTGCTTATTAATATGTAGTAAGATAGTTGTTAAGGTAGGATTATGGGATGTAGAATAAGGCATTAATATTTCTTTATAAGTGCTAATAAAGAGCATGCTAAGTAACTAGTTAATAGTGAGAATTGGACTCTAAACTAAAGTGTGACCAAATTAATTCATGAAGATTAAAAGGTCACAAAAAAAAACTAAATTCGAACCTAAAATCTTTAGATTCGTTTAAAAATTAGTTTATTTTGAGTGAAAATTTCCCGCCAGATGAGCAGTTTAGAATTCACCGATGAAAGACGGCATCATATGGTAATCATCTCCTATTTTGAGCTTCATATTTGTGTGAACATCTTACCATATTCACAACATTTAAAAATATAAACATCACCAAAACATCTGATGCTCACGTTTTAGCACCATATTGCAGATTATCTGTAAAAATGTCATTTTCAGACGTAAACACTTTTCACGTAGAGCGCGTGCGTGTGATCGGGAACAGAATGCTGTCGGAGTTTTAATTGGCTTCAGAGATCCTGTCGGAGCGTGAAGAACACACTGAATGCTGGATCAAATCACCAGAGGTCTCGTGCTCCTCAGAATAGCGTAAGGTCTTCGGTCTTCTGGGGCGCTGAGGTGAGAATTGGGTTTCTCTTTTTT
>CM076080.1:33552500-33572500 GCA_038088235.1 Zacco platypus | reverse complement strand
TTATTTTTTCATATTCTGCCGACGGACCCACAGGCAGATGTTGTCAGACTGGTGTGTGTGCACATATGTGCAGCATTTCTGAACATAATCTGCAGCACGACAGCGCAGGGCCGTTTCCTGACAGCACACTTAATACTGTATTTCAAATACATGTTTCTCTTTTGAACGTTCCATATCTAAATATTAAGCAGCACAACCGTTTTTAACATTGATAAGAAGAAGAAATGTTTCTTGATCATCAAATCATCATATCAGAATGATTTCTGAAGGATCACGTGACTCTGGAGTAATGGTGCTGGAAATTCACTACATTCAGAGTATATAGAGAATATATAACCAGCAGTGAAATTTAAGAGTCAGTACACGAGTAAATTAGCAAAAAATATAAACGCAGAGATAATAAGTACAGGACGGTTTAACCAAAGAGAGCTGAATTGGCTCTGAGATGGCGTTACGTGTAGAAGCGTGTGAAGGGCTCGCTCTCAGACAGCGCACAAGTACAGAATTCACTTCTCTTTTTTTCCGCTTTATCTTATTGCGCTTGAACAATATAAAATTGCATGAACATTAAACTGGCAAGAAATAACGATAGATATTCATGATTTCCATCAACTGTTTCAAGCAAGTTTCGCCGATGGCGCTGCACATTTTTGAGTCCCAAAGTTTCATTTCAAGTCCGAGTAGAAATGCATCTGAGTCCGTTAAAAGTTGGACTGGAGTCTGTGCTGCAGTACCCCAACCCGACGCATTTCTTAGCAAATAATTTGGTTAGATATCATATGACCGTCTGTCACAATTTTCAGCTGGAGTGCCCGAGAAACACTCACACTCGCATTCATTCACACGGACTACATTTCCCATAAGCCCCTCACCCAGTCACTGATAACCGCACCAGCTGCACCTCATCACCCAGTCACCAATCACTATCACCCACACTATATAAGCACTGCTCACACTTCCATTCACCGCGAAGTATTGATTTGTTCACACTGTCAATTCCGTGCGTTATTTTCCTGTGTTTGATTTCCTGTTTTGATTTTGCCTGTTTTCCCGTTGCCTGATCCTTGCTGCCTGTCCTGACATATCCGCCTATGTTTTGACTAGGGATGGCTGACGCGAAACTAACGTTTCGACACAGTGTCGAGATCCCGAAGCGTAGATGTTTGGAAACACTGCTCCTAACTGTGATTCAAAACACCCATGTCACGTGACTATGGCTAAACGAAGCTTCTGCGCGTTTCGACAGGAGGCGTGCTTGCCGAGTCTGCGTTTGATTGACAGGGGCGAGAACAAATCACACAATCGCACATCTGTCTCAACTCCCACAAAGTTTAAAAGAGGAGTTAATGCACCTTCACCTCGTGGGTTTTTGTGAGAGGAGAAAGATTTTGAGATAGCGCTTACGATATAGTGACATTTATAAAAAAAAATACAGAAATGAGACCGTTGTGGATTGATGTGTTTTATTAATTTTCATTTTTCATGACCAAAATAACCTACTTATTATTATTATATATTATAGTTATATAGTGAGGATGTTAAAAATTCACCACATTAACAAAAACACAACATTTTTATTTTTTTTAAATGGCTTGTTGTCAAAGTTGTTTCAGATAACATGTGCAATTGACCACTAGGTGTCATCGTGGAGACGGTGTCGGTATAGTTTCGAAGCCTCGACACAATACGGCACATTTGCTTCAACTGTTTCAGTGTTTCATGAATCCTCACTCTGCCCACCGCTAGTTTTGACCACAATCCTGTTTATCTCCGATGTACCTGTTTGCTGACCTTTGACCATTGCCTGTTTGACCACGTCTACTTAATAAACAGCATTTGGATCTCAACCCGAGATGAATTCCAGCTGGTGATAGTGATTGGTGACTGGGTGATGAGGTGCAGCTGGTGCGGTTATCAGTGACTGTGTGAGGGGCTTATGGGAAATGTAGTCCGTGTGAATGAATGCGAGTGTGAGTGTGTGTGAAAGACCAAGGTGAAGTGCCCTCTAGTGGTTTTCTCGGGCACTTCAGCTGAAAATTGTGACACCATCGTTGTCTTCAAACAAACTAAATGAACGCATAATAACAGGAACATTCCTCCCGGCTTGTTTTTTTTGCTCAGTGATTGTTTTGAAGCGTATTGTTAGAGATGCAGCTTCTCTGAGAAAGCTTTACTTGTCTTGTTACTGTCAGACTGTCGGTATACCTCTGAGAGGAAACACATCTAAACACATCCCCTTCAGAGCAACACTACAAATAAGAGGAAGGTACATAAAAGAAGCTTGACCAACATAATAAAATCTAGGTAATCATTTATGTAGTCTGTTGTCGGACAACTAGCCTGATTCATCTCTGCTGATTACATTCTCTTTCAATTTACATATTTTCAGTGATATGTTTTGACTTATAATAATAATTAATGTAGTCATGTGACAGCTCAGTTTGTGTGTGTGAGCAGGGCACGTCTGGCGCGGACGCACACACCCAGTCCGTATTCATAGCCGGCAGATATCTCCGTATTTTGAAATAAGCCAGTTTTCTCCAAATCTTCCCATCACTCAGTTCTGTCTTATTGTCTCTTCTAAAAACTGGAGAATTGCCCTCCCACAATGCACTTGTGGGTGACCCATGAATGGAGAGCTGACATGCAGGACTAATCCTTTTAGCGCCCTGCCTCAACCAGCTCACTGCTTTTGTTGTCATTTTTCTTTTCATTTCTCTCATTTTTAAGTGTGGGACGGGTGCGTTGCTCTTGACGCGGAATGTAAATGCAATACACGGATTAAACGAGACGCTATCAAAGAAGAGGGCAGATGTACATCGCTCGTTTACGTCCATCTGTGAGATTCTACTGCTCTTTTTTTATGAATATATGCATTGCAAAATTTAAAGGGACAGTACGTCGAAATAAATGTTCCTTCCACCTTGTGTTCCAAACCTGCATGACTGTGTTACTATAGAACACAAAATATGATATTTTGATGAATGTTTCTGCTGTATTTTATAAGTCGTGGGGTATATATTTCAATGGGGTGTGTATATTGCAAGTTTTGTTCTGACCGGCCTCGGTTAACCTTGTCTGATAGCTGGTCAAACTCCACTGGCCACTGCGAGATACGCAACGGTCCTCAAAGGCATTCTTGGCACCTTGGACAAAGACACCACATGCCAATTTTCAAGTCAATCTGACTTACGGTTGTGTAGTTATAGCCATTTTTAAGTTTTTTTTGCATGTTATAACGCTACCAAGTGTCCATGTTCTTTGTCATGTGACCACAGAATGAGCTCTATATGTGCCAAGTTTGGTGAAAATATCTCATTCCGTTCACGAGTTATAGCCATTTTTAGTAAAAGTGGCGCCGCCCACTTCAATTGTTTTGCCGGCCCTTAGAGAGTGTGAATCAAAATTCCACTTTTTTTTTTTTTTTTTGATAATTATTGACAATCATACTTCAGAGAATCGTGCTGCTTTGGTTCCGATTGGATTCGTTCACAACTTTTCGAAAAATCCAAAACACCCCAAAATTTCACCACAAACAAAACCGATTTCCACCAATATAACCATTGAACCTTTACGTACCTTTGATCGCTGTAGCGCCCCCGTCAGGCTGATTGGGCCAAGCTTTGGTGGCGTTGTAGACGGTGTGAGTACTACCATCCCTCAAAGTTTCAAGAGCTTGAACCCCTAAAAAAAATAAATAAATAAATAAAAACCTCATGTTGTGCTCTACAGAAGATCAACAGCTTCTGAAACAACATAACAACCTGAATTATAACAGAAATGTCCTGCTTGGGTGAACTCTCCGAGACAGTGGGTCTTATTGGGAGATATGCGGGAGAAAGTTTAACGGCCAACTTGGATCATGTGTGGCTTGATAACCAATCACATCACAGCCTTCATATCATTGAGTTTCTCTCTGAGTTTTGGGACAGTGAACCAGGGTTTGCAGATACCATAACAAATGATTGAGAAGTGCTGTAACCTGAATCCTGACTTCTCTTATAATGTTTTAAACTCAAAATAGATCAATCCAAACGAGTGTTTAAGTGTTTATCCAATAGGCTTATTAAACAATAACTAACACTTTAGTTTAGGGTCTATCATCTAGCTGCTTATTTGCATATATCAATGCTTTTTCTGCATGACTATATTCTACATCCCATAATACCTAAACTTAACAACTACATTACCAACTATTAATCAGCAGTAATTACAGTTTATTGAGGCAAAAGTCACAGTTAATAGTGAGATTTGGAGCCTAATCTCAAGTGTGGTGAAGCCTCTCCTCCATTGACATCTGTTCAGAAACCCTCCGCCGATCTCCTACACTGTTTTTGTCTTAAGTGTGAAGGCTTGCCTTCGGATCTGTCGCTGTAAATGAATAGTAATCTTTCATGTGAATGGCTTTCTTTGTTTTTTGGGTTTTCTAGGAGAATTCCCAAGCATCCTATGAAAGATGACCACAGATGTGCTAGAGATCTGCGCTTTCTCTTTTCAGCTCATCACCTTTCTCTTCTTGTCCTGTGTAAATATGCTTTTTCTTTGGATTAGCTTATCTCTCCTACCAAATGAATAAGAAGCTTAAAAATCCAAGATCTGGAGCGTCAGGCTCGAAAAAGGGAAAGAGAGCGATAGAATACGCATCAGTCACTCCAGCTTTCCGTGCCTCCGTAAAAATCTGAGAGAGGCATGTGTTGTCGTCGCTTATATTTTTGATGTTGCGAAAGCCTGTTTTAGTTTATCAGTCTCACAGGCAATCATAATATTTTGGGATTAATTAAAGTCTTAATCGGGCATGTTGATCTCGTCAGCGCGGCTCCCCGCAGGCTGCTGCTGACAGCTGTATCTGAGAGCTCGGAAAACGTCTGGAGGCTAAACAAGTTTGGCTGCAGACTCATCACCTCTAGACCAGATCGCACTCGGAGCCGCGCGGCAGCGGGAACTGTGATGAGAGCCGCGGTTGAGTGTGAGCAAATAAGAGTGATAGATAACGATATATATGGCGAGAGGAGGGATGGTGGGAGGACGAGCAGGTGGATGGAGAGGGAGCCAGAGGGAAATAGGGAAGAAAGAAGGTAAGTGGAGGAGGGTTAGGACAGGACAGGGCTTTCTAGTTTCACAGATGATCATGTGGGTGATGTGAGATTTGACTTCCTCTTCTATCTCTGTCTTCTCTTATCTATCATTATTTGCAAAAAGACCAAATATATATATAAAATAGCTGATATACAGTGCTCAACATGAACTTTTTTTACTCATTGTGGATAGTGTTTTAACTCAGTTTCTAGTCTCAAAGCATTTTCACTTTCCACATTTTTGACATTAATATCACAGGAAAAACTGGCTTATTTTTAATTTAATCTCATAATTTGTCAGCAGGTTTATTAGGCTGCTGTCACTTTAAGAGCTGACGCACGGATCCATTATACTGTTACACACGTGTTTTCTTTCTCAGCTGTTTACATTCACTTCAAACTGTGTTTACATGAATACTCGCCGTTTTGACATTATTTTGTGTGTGTTTAAGAGCAATAAGCAGCGAATAAGCACTTTTTCCTTCAATCTGAATTAATTCATTCTGATTGATGAATCCAAATGTAGTGTTTACATGAACGCTAAATAAAGTGATTGGGTTGATGTGTGCATTTAATCTTTTAACTTGCGCACATTGCACGAATATACAGAGTTTCCCGCTGTTGTTGCATACTAACCATCACCCCGCAAAGCCCCGCCCCCTTTAGTTACTGTTGCTATGCGCTCTCACGCCACACATCATGTTCTCACGCAGTGAAAAATACATCGGAGCAAAGAGGACACTGACAACGTATGAAGATATAGTAATGTTTTAAAGAAGTTGAATCAATAAATAGTGTCTAGTGTGTGTTTAATGTGTGGTGACAGATCGCTGTAGCTCCTCGTGAAGCGATCATCTCTTCATACTAGTTCATTTATAGCATCAAATAAACATGAATGAACATCAGAAGGAATGTTGTTTCAAGACGTGATTCAAGTTCACCAACGTTAATCTACTAACTCCCCTGACCACTTTGATGGACAAAATGGAGGATTTGAGGTTCTGATTGGTCAGATCGCCTGTCAATCACGAGTCGTGCTGTTTGTATTTATCAAGCAGGAAAAGCGCCTTTCCCCGAGCCCAGAATCAGCCGCCTGTGGATAAAACAAGGACTAGTGGGACGTTATCCTGCTCAATCTCACAGATGATGAGTGAAAAGAGAATTTCAGTGACAGGACACTCATTTATGACAACGTGAAGATCAGTCGTACGTCTTTACACATGTGCAGGACTCTTTCGGTTCTCAGCGCAATCGAGTGTTTACATGTCCTCTCGATCGGATTACACATGGAATAAAACCACCCCTTACAATCTGAATGAGACTGTAATCAGATTTGGTCATTCGTTCTGATTGTACTTCCAGTCCAATTGGATTATTATGACATGAACCCTCATAATGTGATTATAATGAGATTTTTCTCATGTAAACACAAAAACAAACGAATGCAATTAAGATCATAATCATAGTAACCATGATCGCATTAAACTAGGTACGGCAGTCATGTAAATACCTTAATTGCATTATTCCCGCTCTGACCAATGAAAACCCAGCATTCCGATGTTCCGCCGTATATTATCTAGCGCGTCCATAAAAATGTATTTTGAATTTGATGCGAGCAGATCAAAACACTGTCGGGTAACAAGCGTCCTGTGTTATAGCCATATTTATTAGCGAATAATCAGAGTAATGAAAATTGCATGTAAACTGGAGTGTCATGTAAACATCTCACTGCGATTAAGACTCTGATTATGAGAAATAATCGCATTATTGGTGTAAACGCTCAACTTACCAAAGCTTTGACACTCCTGAGAGGTTCAGAGGACAATCTGGAGAGATTGTTTTATACTGTTGACATCATTTGTATGGCGTTTGTCTGTTGTTGGGGTCAAGTAAACTCCATCTCCCTCCCTCTTTTCAGTAAAGTCTTCCCGTGAAAATAAGGCTCCTTTTCCAGATCAACACTAGCATTCATATGCATGAGGATGCAGGAGGCCAGGAATCCGTATCCTGTCATCAGGACGGGTCTACAGTAGATAAATCACCAGCTGTCAGTCACACCAACCTGTCTCAAACACACCAGATTCTTTTATACGTCCGTGTGTATTCATAAGGATAAACCTGTCTCCGTGTAATGCATTCAGACGCTCCGTTTTGGCAGGAAGGTTATTTTACTTGCAAATCCCAAACACTGAAAAATGAAGCATAATTCAGTCTCCTGCTTTCTTTATTTGTATGTTGCGAGTGTGTGTTTGACTTTGTGTGTGTGTAAGTGTGCGTTTGCACGTCTTTGTCCTCTTCCTTTTTCTTCACACATGGGTTTATTTCATCGAATGAAGAAGCGGTGACTCACTGGAGATCAGGAAAATGGCAGTTTTCCCGCTCTGGACTCCCACGACACACATGTAGAAATTCACAATATTTTGGTTTTATGTCATTGCAGTGACTGTAATGTAGGGACGCGCTGTATTAAAAATTCAGCCTGATACCACCAACTGAATATTATTATGGCCGATAAGCAAAAATGATCGATATAGTAAAGTGAATGCAAAAACTGACACTTCAAATCAACATTTTAAACTGAGAAAAATGTAAACCTTGACAAAAAGTTGTCTTTGAGAATGTCCAAGTATAAATACAAATCCACAACTTAATAAAAATAATTATTTATATCTAAAACCGCTAGTGTAATTTATAAGCCACTTTATATAGAGCTAATCTACGTTCAAAAACATGGAATACTGCTTTAATTGAAAAAATAATTTAAAAAATATATATTAAAATTTATTTTTATTATTTTCAATAGAGAAAAATAGCTAATAAAAATTTTATAAATATTGCATAGTATCATAAAATACACTCAAAATTCTAAATGATAATCAAAAAATATTATTAAACAAAAATATATTCCATTGGTTTTTCTGCTGGGAAAAAAAAGGCCGAAGTGTGACCCCTGAACGAAGAGGGCCAGAGGGTTAATGCTAGTTTTAATAATAATATTTTCAAAGGTTCATAATTTAATCTCCTACAACAGGTTTACATGCATCAAAGGTCAAAAAACACTTATAATCATAATATTCTTGTTTCTCAAAGAGTCAGAAAACAGTTCGATCACTCCTCCTTTGCACGGTTAGATATCTCAAACAATTCCCCACGTTTGAGTTTTAAAATGTGTCCGGAGAGATGAAATCATTACGTCAGTTTCTATCACAGTTATGCCGGCATTCGTAAGAGGACGTGCTCCAGTAACGAGTTCCTCAGGACTAATTGTGTGATTGTCTGGAGAGAGCGGCGCACCTGCAGCTCCGCCGATGACATCCGTCACTCCGGCTCACAGCGCCTCAGGAGCGCAAACGTTTGCCCAGTCTGTCCGCTCCATCCCACTCCGTCGGAATGTCCCGCTCATTACGATGCCGTGCCCTGCCTGAACCACATCATGACAGAAGTTTTCGAGACGAGCGACAGGAAAGTCAAGCGACGAGGCGTCCCTGGAGCTGACAGAAGCGTGCAGTGTCCTACAGCAGGGACAGGCTTTTTTTAATCTGCTGCGAAGAAGTGACGGCGTGTTTCCACATGATAAGTGATAAAATGTTAAGCAAAACTGGCAGGCGTAACTTCACACGCACAGATCTTAATGCATGGCACATTGGCGAGAGAGTGTTGTGAGCAGACAGGACTTTGCCCCGCGGCGGCGCTGGGGTTCAGAGCGAAAGCTCGGATCAGAGAGTGGGAGACGGAGTGTGTGAGGTTTAAAGCGTTGGAGGGTTTTACTGCACGGAGGCTCAAGAGTTTTCCGAATTCCCTCACTACAAATTAAAAATGTGGCTTGCCCCACGGCCTGTTTTACAACTAGAGAGGACAAGGAACGAGGTATTAAGTTTGGAGAATGGTAGGCGGTTTGAGCCTGGATTTCCTTTCAGGAATGTACTTTGGTAAACATAGTTCTTGCTCAAGTACCTTTTGTTGCTGCAGTTAGTGTTGAAGCCGTAAATTATTGGGCATGCATTTATTTATTTATTTTTTTCCTATGCACATTCTGGACAGATGGCCGGTACATTTCATTTCATTTCATTATTTATTTTCATATTTTATTTATTTTCATGTTTTATTTTATTTTAAAATTTAAATTCATTTTAATTATTTATTTTATTTCATTTTATTTGATTTAATTGTCCTGTGCACAAACTGGAAAGATGGCCAGTCTATTTTTATTTTATTTTATTTTATTTTATTATGTATTTTATTTATTCTATTTATTTAATTTCATTTTATTGTTTTATTCTATTTTCCATATTTTATTTATTTCTTTATTTATTTAGTATTATTTTATTTTATTTATTTATTATTATTTTGTTTTATTTTATTTTATAATTGTCCTGTGCACACACTGGTAAGATGGCCAGTCTATTTTTGTTTTGTTTTATTTTATTTTATTATGTATTTTATTTATTCTATTTATTTAATTGCATTTTATTATTTTATTTTATTTTTCATATTTTATTTATTTATTTTTCATATTTTTATTTATTTATTTTGTATTTGTTTATTTTATTTATTTATTATTATTTTGTTTTGTTTTATTTTATTTTATAATTGTCTTGTGCACACACTGGAAAGATGGACAGTCTATTTTTGTTTTGTTTTATTTTATTTTATTTTGTGTAGTTTTGTTTTGTTTTGTTTGGTTTTGGTTTTGTTTTGGAAAACACTGGACAGATGGCCAGTCTACTTTTATTGTATTTATTTTATTTTATTATTTTTATTTTATAATTTTCTTTATAGTTTTGCATACCCTGGACAGATTATTATTATTATTATTATTATTATTATTATTATTATTATTTAATATTAATATAATATTTTAATCTCATTAAATTGTGAGATATTATAAATTAATTTTTCTAATGGTTTAGACGTTTAATGTTTTACTCTATAAGCAGAATAACTATAATCACTATTATAGCACTATAATCCGTTGATATTAACCTATTGTTGATGCAGTGTGATGTAAACACCACGACACTGGAACACAATGGTCATTCAGTACGACTAAATAAATGAAAGTACAGTGGTGTGAAATGATGCCATCAGTTTGCAATAGTTTGCTCTGTTCTTGTCATCACACTGATATGTAGAGTGTTGTGTGGTGAGGTCATCCAGTGGTTTTCATTGCTGTAAGAGCAGACAGCAGTGAGGGAGGAAGGAAAAGAGAGTGCGACCCTCCCACTGGGGCTTTCGCTCTCCGCCGGCCCGTCTGAGTCTCTCTCTGTTGTTCAGGAGTTCGCCGCTGGTCATCTGGAGTAGGAAACCCCCCTTTACCATAATTGTTGTCATGTGGAAACACTGTGGGGCGATTTCACTAAACGTATTCCGTCTTAAAAACCTGTCTGACAAAATAACAGAAACGTTATACCAGTCCCAAACCAAGTGTACATTTCCTTTTGATCGTGACGAGTCGTAGAGTTGCACCATGCGAATCTCACATTCCACGTAATTTGCGTTCAAATTTCCTGGAGTAAATTTGGCACAAACAATTTTTGCATATCATTTTCAGTCATTCCCAACCCGATTCCTATCAGAATTCCCCATTCGGACAGAGTTTTCAATGCCCCTTTCAGACCTCAGTAACTTTACCCACACCGTACTTTCTCCTTTTCCCCCCTTCATTCGCTTCCCCTCTTTTTTCCCAGCTCTTTTGTGCGTGTGAAAGCGGATCGTGCGGTTAAGTGCGTGTGTATTGTAGTGCTGGGATTAAGTACAGTATGTGGGTCACAGCTGGGATAAGCGCTCGGGTCCGCGGCAGAAGGCAGAATGTCAGTCGCGTCGGTCAAAGACGCTCCCGCTCGAGCCAGCGGGATCGGACCCTCCTGCGAAGTGCAGGTTTGATTTGTCGTATTTGTTCCCGTCTTCCTGTCCCAGATCTCTTTGTGAACAGAAGTCCCTCCGGCACCCTGACGAGGTTCTCTCAAAACTTTCAACTGTCGTGTTTTTTATGATGTTTTTTATCCGTCCTCTCCTGACACGAATATCCGCTGCAAATTCCGTGTGTTATTCCGTGATGTTGTTTCATGAGTCATACAGCAACCAGCTGACTTTCTTCAATCCACACACACACACCGGATCTGTCAGCAGGATCCCGGGTGGAAATTGCTCCGGCCCTCCTGCTGCGTCGCCCCTCATGTATTCTCAGGTATTGCTGAAACGTGTGCGATTCTGAAAATATGAGATCGAGGAGGAACTCTGTTACCTTTTGCCCTCTGAGGAGGAAGTGACATCAGCAGCTCATATCATTCACTTGTGTTCATAGGTCTTGATTCACAGCATGATGTGATCACGGGAAGAGAATGGAGAGGGTTATTGTACTTATTTACAATAATTATTTCAAATGTCGTACTATTACATACTATTTGGTGTCTTTGTGTATCGAAGTCATCACTTTTCCTGCATATAAATGTAGTTAATGTTGCTGACTTGTGTCAGTATTGTCGAGCGAGTGCTGTTATTGTCTTGAATAGCACGAGTGCAAAGATGAGATTGATTTCATATAGCAGTTCAATGTTGTCTGTTTTTGCTCAATTTTGCCAATGAAAATATTACGTATAAAGAACTGTTGTGCGTCTCTGAGCAACACACAGCGGTGTTTCGTTTCTGAATGAATTCATGTTTTGAGCGAATCAATCGGGTGAATCAATGATTCAATGACTCCTTCATAAAGAGAGCCGTTTACTTCATTCCTGGATGAATCAGCTGTTTGATTGAATCGCATGAATGATTCAATGACTTACTCATTTAGACAGTTTTAGTTTCATATTTCGAACATCATTTCATTATTTTTTTTCACATTTCCATATTAATAATAATAATAATAAAAAAACATTAAAAGTATAGTTCACCCAAAAATGTTGACATCATTTATTCAACCTCATGGCTGATGAAGCCTAAAAGTTTGTGTAATAAATTCTATGTTGAATCAAATATAATATTTCGTTCTAAAGCTACTTTTTGTAATGTTTATTTGATGCTTTTATTTTTTAACACAATAATGACTTTAAATGATCTTATGGGGGTAAATTTGATGTGAGATTAATTTGTGATTCATTCGATTAATTAATCGCCACATTGTGTAATTAATTAGATTAAAAATTTAATCACTTGACAGCCCTACAGTATGTATATATATATATATGTATGTGAGTGTGTGTGTGTATATATATATATATATATATATATATATATATGTATATGTAGATCAGGCATGAAACTCTAGGGGGCTCATTGGTCCTTTTCATGTAATCTTCAAACACATAATTCCCTCTGCTGATCCTTCAGCCAATGAGATTGCATGCTCAACATTTAAATACTCCGGTTCAGTGTTTGCTGTAGTCCTCTGACCCCTCCACCTCCCCAGCTCCACCTGCCTAGATGTGCACCGGGATTTCTGTGTGTTTATTTATGCAGAAGCAGATCTCTCATCACATCCGTCTCACAGAAACGTGTCTGTGTATCAGTGAGCAGCAGCAGATCTAGTCCTTCAACACATTAGCACTGCCATATTCAATAACATGCTGAAACGATTGTTGTCACGATTGAAATGCACATTAGTTATTTTTAAAATATGTGCCTTTTGATTGCGAATGTCACTCTCTGGACATCTTATGTATGTAATTATTTTTTAAATTAATCACACAGCTGTTTAGGATATTAAAGCGGTCGTGATTCTTCCCTATGGAGAGCGTCTCTCAGTCCACGTTTTGCACGGATGTGTCAGCGACTCTGTGAATGTGAAATGCTGCCATCTTCTCCACCGTAGTACGACACAGTGCTTTGTCTCAGTTATATCGCAGCTTTGTGCTTCTGCCAGACACAAAACTCTCCCACACCGCGGGAACAGACTCCGGCGGGTTACGCGGGCTCGGAGTTCGCCTTCTCAATTGGCAGATTATTAAAAGCAAACGCACAAACACGGAAATGACAATATGTAGAGCGCAATTAATATTCTAATAATGGATTCGGTATTATGAAATGATTGCTGAGCGGAGTGCACAGGCCTGATATTTACCTCGACTTTGAGAAGAAGGGCTTTGTTCTCACGCCAATAGTGCGTTTGCCTCCGGTATTGTATTGTGTGTGTGTGTGTGTGTGTTTGTGTGTGTTTTTACCCTCCAAGAAAAAAGGGCCTTTTTTCCTGCCTCTGTTTGGTTTTAGCTTGTCATTCTACAAAGCCAGGCGTGTGACATGTTTTCTCATTAAGAGAAGCAATAACTTTGATAAATCATTCCGCCTGCCAGCCCAGCCCCTCTGTTGGTATTAGAAAAGCTAATTGAAATTCTCTTTCTCTCTCTCTCTCTCTCTCTCTGTCTCTCTCTCTCTCTCTCTGTGTCTCTCTCGCTGACACTGTGGATTTTCTCTTTTCTGTTGTACTTTCTTTCTGTTGACACTTCAAAGGCTCGTGAGTGTGCCGTTGTGTGTGTTGGGTAATACTGAGTGCAAATATTTGTTCCCATAATAATAGCTTTTTCATCATAATGGCGTACTTGTGGTGTCGTATTTAATTACTAAATGTGAGGAAACGCTTGTGTCAGAGAGGGTAAGGTCAATAAACTAACACAGATACTGATTTGTGTTTAAAGACATGAGCAGGTCATATTCAGGTCACATCAGGTCATATATTTATATGTGTGTGTGTGTGTGTGTGTGGATATTCCCTACGTTATGGGGACCAAATGTCCATTGTGGGGACATTTTTTTGGTCCCCATGTGGAAACAAGCTTATAAATCATACAGAATGATCTTTTTTGAAAATGTAAAATAGCAGAACATTTTGTGTGATGGGTAGGTTTAGGGGTGGGGGGGGGCAGAATGTACAGTTTGTACAGTAGAAAAACCATTACACCTATGGAATGTCCCCATAAACCATGAAAACACAACGTGTGTGTGTGTGTATGACAATCAAAAGTTTGGGTCGGTAGATTTTTTTTATTTTTGAAAGTCTCTTTTGCTCACCGAGGCTGCATTTATTTGATCAATAATACAGTAATATTGCAATATAATATTACAGTCTAAAATACTCCCGTCTTCAGTGTCACATGATCCCACAGAAATCATCCTAACATGCTGATTTGGTGCTCAAGTACAATTTCGTATTATTATTATTAAGGTTGAAACCAGTTGTACTGCTTAATTTCCTCGTGGACGCATGACGTAGTTGGTCATGTGACATCAACATGGCAGCACTCATGAAGAGGTGATCCACTTCCTTTTTTCCAGTAGACTGCTATTCTCTCGATACATGATGCTTTCGTTTTTTTTTTAACTAGCGAAGAAAATTACAGTTATCTTGATGTCCAAAAAAACAGGTTTCAGTTTTATTATGCAAAACATAATTCCTTAATTTTGATTTAAAGTATGGCATGTCTTGACAGTGCCGAAAATCCACGCGTGCTCATATGCGTCGCGTGGGCGCGCGTCTTCACCAAATCAAAGACGGAATTTCAGTCGGCAGTTTTCCTCCACCCAGTTCTGTGTCATCTCTAGTTGTGTTTGTGAGCGCTAACAGACAGGGTTCAGAGTGACTCAGAGGAGATGTGAGTTGAAGACGCATTATAAATGACAGCCGAGCTTTTTAGTGGCAGGACTAATTCACAACTGAACACCGACTGCCTGTGGATCTCACGGCCCATGAGGCACAGAGCAGCTGTGAGCGCTTGTGCGCGGCACACATATTCTCTGGAAGTTTATCTCGCATCAGTACATGATGAGAGTTCTGCGACTGAGGATGATTAGACCGTTCGATATCGCGACTCGCTCTCGGCTCATGGGAGGAACAGGTGAGGGAGGATTCATCTGAAGAAGAAACAGAGCTTCATGTGTTTAGAGTAGGGATGCAATAATCGGACATAAAGAAATTACCACACGTTGATTGTTTAAACAGCTGATGGTCATATCTTGTCAGGGGGCAGTGTTGTCCAAGAGACGCTGTTTTTTTTTTAATTGCATGTGGTAAAGGGCGGCTGACCAATCATTGTGCTTTACAGAAGGAGGGGCTTCATAGAGACAGGAAGTAAACAGAGCGATACTGACAGACTGGGAAGAGAGGCGCTGAACAATGGAGGATATGAGGAAAATAAGCAGGAAAACCTGCTGAAACACATCTGTTGAGCGCTTGAACTCAACAGCCAATCAGAGGTGTTTAAGTTAGTCAGAATCCACTCAACATTTTTACGTAAGCATTCTTGGTACCGACGACCCTAGTCCTCTCAAACAGACGCGACTTTTTGAAATGCAATAGTAAACGTTGAGATGAACATAAACCAAATAAAAATAGTGTTGTATATTGTTCCCTAATGTACTTAACTACAGTTAACAAAGTGTTATTCTGTTAGTGTAAATTATGCGTTAACCGAGACCAGTCACACCAAAACATGGAAATCATGTTGATATCTAGAGAAAGTTGAAAGATGATATTTCTTTCAAAACTGCTTAATCAGACAGCAGATGTGATTCTGAATAATGATATTGGTGTCGGCACACAAATCGGTGGATCCCTGATTGATACAAACGACAACCTGAAAGTGTGTGTGTGTGTGTGTGTGTGTGGGTATTCCCTACGTTATGGGGACCAAATGTCCCCACAGGTACAGTAATACTAGTAAATGTTGATCTTCTGGGGACATTTTTTTGGGTAGGTTTAGGGGTAGGGGTAGTGTAGGGGGACAGAATGTACAGTTTGTACAGTAGAAAAACCATTACGCCTATGGAATGACCCCACAAACCATGAAAACACAGCATGTGTGAGTGTGTGTGTGAGTGTGTGTGAGTGTGCGTGTGTGTGTGTGAGTGTGTGTGGGTATTCCCTACATTACGGGGACCAAATGTCCCCACAGGTATAGTAATACTAGTAAATCTTGACATTGTGGGGACATTTTGTTGGTCCCCATGAGGAAACAAGCTTATAAATCATACAGAATGATCTTTTTTGAAAATGTAAAATAGCAGAACATTTTGTGTGATGGGTAGGTTTAGGGGTAGGGGTAGTGTAGGGGGACAGAATGTACAGTTTGTACAGTATAAAAACCATTATGCCTATGGAATGACCCCATAAACCATGAAAACACAACGTGTGAGTGTGTGTATATGTGTGTGTATATGTGAGTGTGAGTGTGTGTGAGTGTGTGTGTGTGTGTGTGTGAGTGTGTGTGTGAGTGTGTGAGTGTGTGAGTGTGTGAGTGTGTGAGTGTGTGTGTGTGTGTGTGTGTGTGAGTGTGTGTGTGTGTGTGTGTGAGTGTGTGAGTGTGTGTGTGTGTGTGTGGTGGTAGACCTGTGGGAACCTCATCAGCAGTCATTGTTACGATGAGACGTCTCCACTGTCTGTGTTCACGTCTCAATAGAGAGTGATTGCTGAAAAGAAAGCTGTCACTCAAACGCCGCGGCCCGTCCTGTCATCTACAGCACTCTCACGGAGTGTCAGCCTTCATTCGCTCTGTCAGACCAGACCGGGTCCGGCGCCAAGTGCCGGGTTCGAGGGAGTGCTCTCAAGCTCCATTGGCTCTCAAGTTCCTTCCAAATTAGGGCCTTTTGTGGCCAAACTTGGCTGCGTCTGAAGCTCATTTCTTTTCAGTGTGAAAATAGACAGATTTCAAGAAGTGAGTCAACCTTCTCCTTTCAGAGCCGTCACACGCACGCTCCTCAGAGAGGAGTCAATGGGCTCTGTGTGGAGCTGAGAGGAGTGTAAACAGCGAGATGAGGAGCTCGGGGTTTTTTGTCAGTAGTGCATAAGGGCTTTTAACTTTGTGACTGTCAGTCAGCGAGACGAGGGGCTCGTGTGATTGAGGAAGCGTTTCCACGACAGCCGTCGGGTCTGAGGAACGAGGTGGCGTACATCCACGTGTCCTCCGATACAGTGCCGTGAAAGCTTCCGTGCAGTTACCTGTCAGTCAAATTCCCATGATGCCAGATCATGTGATGTTCATGTTCTTGATAATGTCAGTTGTCTGCTCAGATGGTCAGACTCTGGCCACACGAAGGCGTTCGCTGCCCCTAGTGGCCGACTGCGTATTCGTTTTTAAGCACCAGGGCCTAGAATTACGAAGACCTTTTTTTCTTAAGATCATTCTATAGCAAAACTTATGATGTTTCAGTTCCTGAAAAGAATATTCAGAGAATAGTTAATGATATGCTAAAGCCCGCCCACACGTTGACGTGATTGGCTACAGGGTCGGACAGGAAACACTGGTGATTTCAAACCACGTTCCGCAGTTTTTTTTTATGTTGAATTTGCACATAGTTTCTCTTAAAACATATTTAAACAACATTATGATTTTTAATCTTTAATAAAGCTCTATGAAAGCAGCGCAAACATATTGGCTCAAATCAAATGTTTTCTGTCTGTAATGAAATATACTCGCACTTATAATTTCTGTCGGCACATTGCATTCTGGGGTGCTAAGACATCCTTATCCATGCCAGATATATGTGAAGTTTCAACTAGTTTTGAAACCGCTGCGATACCATAATAATACGACAGGTCACTAGGATTTGGAGAAGAGCTTGTGTGTGTTTGCGCATAATTTGTGGCCAAACTTGTTATATAAGACGTGACATCTAAGTTCATTATTTTGTGTTATTTTGTCCCCATCCTCTGATATGAATGTCGTAATGGCTTTTTTTTTCCATGGCGGATAAAATGCTATTTTTCCCGCACTGAATAAGAGTGTGGCATGTCCTCAACTAGTGCCGCCAATTATCAAGAGTACCTGCAGTTCATATCAGTGTGAAGCAGCTGAATCTCATGTACCTTCTCTCTAATAAGAACCCAGCAGGAGAGCCACCGCTGAGCCACAAAACAACAGCTTCTGTCTCTCACACACACACACACACACACACACACACACTCAGGATTAATGCTCCTACATTATTAAAGTTCTTCATCAGCTCAGAGCCTGTTATGGTGTAATGAAGTTGGGTCATTCCGTGTCAAATCAGCCACATTTCAGAAACTTTTTCTGTAGAAAGACAAACATAAATAGTGATGAAAGCCAAAATATTAAATGTCACAGATGTATATTTACTGAGTGATCCAGGAGGGTCAAAATGACCAGTTTCATCTGAGATTTGGAGCCAAATTAGAGGTGTAAAAATGACTTTATAAAGACGTCAGCATCATTATTTCATTTTCACACAGAGTTTAGTAAAATCTGTTGACTATCAATATTTGTTTGATTTAATGCCAAAAAAAATGACAAAAAGCACTTCTTTTGTGTTTCCCTCGTGTCTGTAACTCAAGAAGTATTCAAGATATCTTAATATCCTTTTAGATTCTGGTTCTTAACAAGCTTTTCTTGAGGAATATTAATTTTTTAAGGCCCATTATGGTTAATTTACATCGATATGGGAATCTCAATGTGGCTCCATGAGTAAATTATACACATTTCAGTCGTTCGAAAACCAAACGTGTGTCACTTTGAATAAAGCTGATGCTTTTGTCTTTTAAAGAGGAATATCTGAAGAACAAATAATGTTGAAACTAGAAATGCATCTCATGTTTTTCTATCAACTCAATTGCGTAGAACATTCCTGTCGGAGCGCCATAAATGCTCCTTTTCCAAAGTTTACATGCCTGTAACTCTAAAAGTATTCAAGATATCTCAATATCCTTTCAGATTCTCATTCTTAGTAAACATTTCCTTAGAAATCTTCCTTTTCAGTTCTCTATATAGTTCAGTCCCATAGATGAGGGGATCTCAAAGCGGCTCCATGATCAAATTGTACCCATTTTCAGTGAGTGAAAACCAAATGTGCTTCTCTTTTAAACAGCTGATACTTATTGCATTTAAAAGGAGATGTCTGAAAAATAAATCATGTTTAAGCTAGAAATGTATTTTGTTTCCACTCTATCAAAACAATTGCATAAAACATAACTCTCTGAGTACCAGAAATCCATAGAAAATGGTTCAGGTTCAGTTAAATTGCTCTTAAAAGAGTATTTATAAGAATGTATATTTGATATTTGGACGATGGATTTTGTTCATTTTAACAGCTTCTGAAGCTATCAAGAGTTCAAATACACAGTATCGTAAAAACACGTTACATATTCATTAATAGTATTAATAAAATAATAAAGTTATTATTTATGTATTACTTTATAAATAACTAAAAAATATACTTTTGATCAATTTGATGCGTCTTTGCTAAATAAAAAAAGTCATACGGACACCAAACTTTTGAATGTTTTTGGTGTTTGGTATTATTTTGGCACTAGATGAAGCGCGTCTTTAAACACTACAGATCATTTTGAGGGAAAGCAAAGCAAAGTAAAGTTCTGTGAGCCATAATTTCGACAGCTTTGATATTGCTATTCAAGCCATGATGAGTGTCCTGCTGTGTTTAGTTACATGTAAGACAATTGGAGCACAGTTTATTTTTCTTAATTTTTTTGACACGACTTCAAACTCTCTGTAGTGTGCGTTCGTTTGAAGCTGGAGAATCCTGATCCCTGTGGCGGCAGAAGTTTCGGAAAGACTTCTTAATAACTCTGGAGCGTTTGGCAGTCAGCAGGACGTTTACATCGAGCTGAACTCGCCGTTCCTTCCATTCAAAACATTCCAGTGCTGTGATGCAACATCGGTCAGCGTTTGAGCCCCAGATACAGAAGCTTTCCCAGAATTCTGTGCATTGTCGTGTGTGTGTGTGTGTGTGTGTGTGTGTGTGTGTGTGCATCCCGCAGTTAATCTGTCTTAACTCGTCACTCTCCGACGTCGTTCCTCAGAGCCACAGGTTGGAGAGTTTGCGGCACAGCTGTGAGTTGTGATTGACTTCATTGTGTTCGGCCAATAGAGCACCTGCATCATCCGTCACTGGGGAACAAATATTAATACACCCAACCTGTTCAAACAAATCACAGCGCTCCACCAGCCAACACTTATCAAGACC
>CM076080.1:33540000-33547500 GCA_038088235.1 Zacco platypus | reverse complement strand
TAACAAATAATGACAAAGAAATGGTAAGTAACACACTGAGATTGTCTGACATACTGTTTTCTTGTAATTTTTCATTGCTTCCAAATCATATGGTGAAAATTATTAAAATATCAATGTATAGCAGAAAAACAAAATCGCACAGCCCTGTCTGTCCGTGACCGTGCAGGAATGACTTTGTTACAGGAAAACTCTTGTTTAGTTTGCGTATGTGTGTGTCGTGATATGCTTGCGCCATCATTTTCCCTGGCCGATGACAATGACCCCGACCTTCCCTCTCACATCCTCATATAGTTCCTACAACAGTCTAGCCGTTCAGTTTCCTTTAAAGAGCTTCATCTTGTGCAGTTAAAAGCGACTGACACTGAGGCTCTGGTTTGTGTTTAATTGTAGTGCATGTGAGAATGTCCCAGTGTGTGTGTGTGTATATCACCACCGAGTGGCCGTGACGTGAACTGCATGTTAGTAAGCCGCTCACGAGCCAGCGATGCCCCAGAGGAGTGTGGCTTTAGACACACGATGATTGAAAACAGAGGAAAAAGGTCATCGGATAGGGTGGTGCTCGGCGTGTAAACCAACAGGAGTGAATATATTAAACCGGGGAGGAAAGAGCGGCCGCTGCACTCTCGGAAATCACTGGATTCTGTTTATTTGCAGGCTGGTGCATGCTGGGTAGAGATTCTGGTCAAACGCTGGTGATCTCTCTCTCTCTCTCTTTCTGGGTCTCTGCTAGAGTTATACTGAATGCTGCTGTATATCAGAACAGCTCAGCTTATTTGATTTGACGTGAGCCATCAGTCCGAGCTCTGCTCTCTCTCTCTCTGTGTGTGTGTGTGTGTGTGTGTGTGTGTGTTTAAGCCTTTTTCTGTCCCTGCTGGCTCTTTTTGAGAACATTAAGTTGGCAGCACACATCCTGCATGCGTGTTGTTTTGACAGTTATTGTGTGTCCATGTCTAGGCATGTTTTTACAATGAAACACATGTCAGTGCTCTAATGTCTGGTGGCCTGTAGGGTAAAACTTTTTCATTTCTATGTTATTTGCTTCTTTCTATAGCTGTCATTTACTGACACTTTTTGGACGCTAGAACAACCAGTGTGTAATTTTGGCCGATACTGAAGGGTGATGTTACGGTGGACACTTGACATGATAGGCAATATTATAATGTAATTGTTATTAGTATTATTATTTATGAATTACAAAATATATATATATATATATATATATATATATATATATAATTTCTAAATATATATATATATATATATATATATATATTTCTATAAAATTTCTAATATATATATATATATATATATATATATATATATATAAAATACACATACTATTAATCAACAAATATATTAGTTTACTCTAAAAAATGCTGAAAATCAACCCAAGTTGGGTTGTATTAACCCAGTGGTTGGGTTAAATGTTTGCTCAATCTGCTGGGTAGTTTTATTTAACTCAATTACTGTTTAAAAATGACTTAAAATGAACCCAAAATACAACTTATTACTAAATGTTCATTTATTAAACATACTTTGTTTTCATTTTAAGAAAGAAATACAGTCATTTTTAAACAATAGATGGGTTAAATAAAACTACCCAGCAGGTTGGGTCAAACTTTTAACCCAATCACTGTGTTTTTCCAATTTCAACCCAACATTTTTAGAATGTAATATGCAAATATATCAAATAATATTAAGTTAATTTTCTTCAAAAGTAAATATTTAAAGTACAATTGTTAAATGTATATATATATATATATTCATCCTGAAAAAGCATTTATTTCTGTAATATAATATATCTTTCTTTAAGGATGTTTGTGCTTGTTCATTCTGTGTTCTGAAGTTAAAGATGTTTTTGCTCATAAACAAGCTGAACACACTGATTAAGAGCGGGAATCTGTGTGTTTACCCTCGGGGTCAGCGCTGTACGTAATGTGCAAGCTTTTGGTTGACTTGTCCCGTCTTTCACAGATGAATAAATGCATGCGTCTCTACCAGAGCTGTTAAAATAAATAAGTCTCGGCCGTTCATTACACTAATGTCTGATTCATTCTGCAGCACGTACGCTCAAGTGCACAAGAGGGACACATCCGAGAATTCACTAATTTGGTGTTGGAGTGCAGGATCGGAATGGAAGAGAGGTGTTGTGGGACGAGTTATGCTCTTTTCATCTGCATTATGAAGTCTTACTGAAGCACATCAGAATCAAGAGCTCACGACCGTTGTGTTCACACGTGCTGGAATTATTTTTATGCCGGAGGCGAGAAGAATTATAATTCAGTAAAAGATTACCATGTGGCTGCTGTTGGTCCTTTACTGCAATACAGATATTTATGATGTGAATAATGTAGCTAGAGTTCCAGTTTATGAGAAAAAAATTTACACACTGCTTGCGTTTTAATGAGTCAATAAAACCCATAAAAAATTTCATGTGCAGAAAATGTTCAAGGCGCAGTCTTCCATCCAAGCTGTTGAAATAATTTCCTTGTAGGGATGTTCAAAGTCGAGCCGTTGACTAGTAGTTTTGTAAGCACTGGATAACGAACAAACATTTAACGAGTAAAACACAGGAGCATCGCTTACATCTGTTTTAAAGTTTAGTTAAAGGCAAAAAGGAGAAAATGGCCTAGAATTGTGATATTTCCTTCAAGAGGTGCATCAATTTTTGGTCAAGATGTTGTATTGTCAATGCAAGAGGTGAACACTCTGTAAAGTCTCCTCCAGAACATCCCAAAAACTTTCAGTGAGTTTAAGGTCTGGTGTCAATTCATGTGTGAAAATGATTCTTCATGCTCCCTCCCAACCATTCTTGCACAATTTGAGCCTGATGAATCTTGACATTGTCATCCTGGAATGTGGTCATGATACGTCTACCTACATGTTTAAGAAATGAAAAGCTAAACACTCCATCAATTAGGGTTAGAAGAACTGTTGCCAAACGTATAACATGCTAGAAACATAGTAATCACTGTAACAATGGTCCAATCATAGACTCATAAGCTTTCACCTAATTAAATCCAAACAGTGATTTTTTTTTTTATCCAGGCAGTGTATAAGCAGAAACATGAATATAGTCAATACGGTGCCATCTTGTGGTCAATTCTCACAAAATTCGACAGTCGGCATTGTTTTGCATTTGCTTTGTTTTTGTTGTGAGGGTCTCTATGTAACGGAGGCCAGCTAGTAAGAGCTGTGTCTGTACACCTCACTTCCCTGATCTCAAGAGGCACTCTAGCGACCGGCGGTTCGAGTCCTGCTTAGAGGGGGTGGTTCGAACAGGATGGGTTACATTGGTGCCGTGACCCGGATGGGAGTGAGGTTCAGGGGGTGAGTGTAATGGAGGCCAGTTAGTAAGAGCTGTGTCTGTAAACCTCACGTCTCTCATCTCAAGAGGTGCTCTAGCAACTGATGCAAGTGATTGCGGTTTTTTAGCCACCTTGATAGAGCCCCCAACTACCATTCCGGTGGACCGGGCTTTGAGTCCAGCTTAGAGCATGTGGTTTCAAACAGGAGGGGTTATATTGGTGCCGTGACCCGGATGGGAGTGAGGTTAAGGGGGCCATCTAGTAAGAGTTGTGTGAGTAAACCTCACTTCCCTGATCTCAAGATGTGCTCTAATGACTGGCGGTTCGAGTCCTGCTTAGAGGGGGTCGTTCGAACAGGATGGGTTACATTGGTGCCGTGACCCGGATGGGAGTGAGGTTCAGGGGGTGAGTGTGACGGAGGCCAGCTAGTAAGAGCTGTGTGTGTAAACCTCACTTCCCTGATCTCAAGAGGCACTCTTGTTCAGCGGATCCGTGTTCAAGTCCCACTTAGAGCGGGCAGTTCAAACAGGAGGGGTTGCATCTAGATGATAAATACCAAATATTGTGTACAGCGGACAAACATCATGTGTGGACATTTTTTTGGAGGAAAAATATTGTAGACACAAGTCAAGTATCTGAGTAGCGCTGCAACAATGAATTGTTTCCCTCCCATTAATTGATTAATCAAAAAAAATAATCGACAAAGGTTAATCGATTATCAAAATAGTCGTTAGTTGCAGCCCTAAATCTGAGCTACACAATTAGTTTGCTTTGATTCAGGCGTGAAAATGTGTCCTAACGATTTCTCTGTCTCTTTGTCATCCTACAGGAAGTTCTACTACATCACCCTGTTACGGGACCCCGTGTCCCGCTACCTGAGCGAATGGAGACACGTCCAGCGTGGAGCCACGTGGAAAACCTCCCTGCACATGTGCGACGGGCGAACGCCCACGCCGGAGGAGCTGCCCCCCTGCTACGAGGGCACCGACTGGTCGGGCTGCACGTTACAGCAGTTCATGGACTGTCCGTACAACCTGGCGAATAACCGTCAGGTGCGCATGCTAGCCGACCTCAGCCTGGTGGGCTGCTACAACATGTCGTTCATCCCGGAGAAGAAGCGCGCGCAGGTGCTGCTCGAGTCGGCCAAGAAGAACCTGCGAGACATGGCCTTCTTCGGCCTGACGGAGTTCCAGCGCAAAACGCAGTACTTGTTCGAACGGACCTTCCGCCTCAAGTTCATCCGGCCCTTCATGCAGTACAACAGCACGCGCGCCGCTGGCGTGGACCTGGACAACGACACGGTGCAGCGGATCGAGGAGCTGAACGACCTGGACATGCAGTTGTATGACTACGCCAGGGATCTTTTTCAGCAGCGCTACATGTACAAGCGACAGCTGGAGCGAAGAGAGCAGCGCCTAAAGAACCAGCCCGCCCTCTTCCCCTTTCGTCGGACGCCCAGCTCCGATCCTAATTTCAGGGATGACGCGCCAGAGTCCGAGGCGTCCCGATTGCCCACGGAGGACTACATGAATCACATCATCAACCGCTGGTAGTAGTGCTGGGGGGAGGGGGACGGGAAATACCGGTCGACGAGGAGGAAAAGAACGCGACCCCCAGGTCCAATCGAGCGGGAGAGGAACACGGCGAACGAGGAAGAGACAGAACTTTAGCGCCACCATCAAACACGGCCCTCCCCCCTTCCGTTGTGCTCCAGGATATCCTTCGCTCGTCTCGGAGAGGGAGGACTCCGAATGCAGGACAACTTTGTCAGAAATGTGACCGACTAACTTAAAGCACTGAGCCTGAACACAAGACTTCTACCGGCGCAGTCGCCCACAGAAGTAAAAACATTATCGAAATTATATTCACTGCAGATTTGAAAAGAATGAAACTGTATAGAGGTATTTGCTTAAATGTGTCTGCTGTCATTTCAGCCATGAACTTGTGACGATAACGGTCTGTCTTAGTTTATCATGGTTTAAAAGGGATTTTTTCGTCCCTCAAAGAGGTAAAACTCCCAGCACTGAGACCAACAGAGCTGCCTAACACTTATTGGATGCAATTTATTAGCTTTTCATAATCAGTGATGACTTGAAAGGGTCTGTATTTTTTTGTGTTTATTTGCACGTCGGCTGCAAATTTCGATGGACGGACAGACGACACGTGGACCATAGCCATTATTTAAGCTTTCAGCAAACTGTATGAGAAACCCCTGTGAGCTAAGTGTACTAATATAAACTTACCGAATGTGAGAGGTCTTTACACGTCGTTACTGGCCGAGACAAATTCTAGGTTGTCATCAGCACCGAGTTGAGAAACTGGTGGAGATCCAAAGAGGAAACTGTGTCTTATTTTACTCTTAGTAAGGATGGGCTCTGTGTTTCCGAGCGAAGTCGTGCTCAATGCGTCTGACAGTCGATGACAGGAGCGTCCTAGAGTTTGTGTGTGTGTGTGTGTGTGTGGAAGAGAGAGCTCGTGAAACGCTGGAGCAGAAGGAAGAAGCAGCAAACGCAGCCTTTATAAATGTCACCACCATTCCCAATTCCCAGAGACTACTCATTATTTAGTAGGATGACTGTGTGTGTTTGAGACTTTAAGCATTCTATTGAGGACGACTGTTGTAAGTAAGCAAGCATGTTTGGGTGTGACTTTTTTCTTTGCGAGTGTGTGTTTCATGACCAGTCTCTTGCCATGGTCCTCAGGGACTGAAGCTGTTGCCAGTAAGGGGACGAGGAATGATGCCACATGTCTCCCCTTATGCAAATCTTTGTGAACTTTGTGAGTTGTTTGTTGTTAAAGGAACAGTTCACCCTGAGAAATGACCATTCTGTCATCTAACCCGTTTGCTGAGCCGCAAAACTGACAAAAAATCACCAGAAAAGTAAGTCATGTGACTTGTGCACTTAAGTAAAGTATTCAAGTGTCACTTAAAGGGACAGTTCACCCCAAAAAAAATCAAAATGATCCCATGATTTATTCACCCTCAAGCCATCCTATAGGTGCATATGATCTTCTTTCAGACGAACAGAGTTATATTAATAAATATCCAAGCTTTATAATGGGAGTGAATGGGGGTCGAGATTTTGAAGCCCAAAAAAGTGCATCAATCCATCATGAAAGTAATCCATACGACTCCAGAGGCCTTCTGAAGAGAAGCGTTGGGTCTTTAGAAGAAAAATATCCATATTTACAACTTTATAAACTATAATAACCAGCTTTTAAATATGGATATTTTTCTTCCAAAAACCTTTATTAACCCCCTGGAGGCGTATGGATTACTTTCATGATGGATTGATGCACTTTTTTGGGCTTCAAAATCTCGACCCCCAATCACTCCCATTATAAAGCTTGGAAGAGCCAGGATATTTATTAATATAACTCTGATTGTGTTCGTCTGAAAGAAGATTGTCATATACACCTATTATACGTGGCTTGAGGATGAGTAAATCATGGGATCATTTTCATTTTTTGGGTGAACTGTCCCTTTAAGTCATATGGACTGCTTTTTTTGGTCACTTTTGGAGCTGTCACTCTCACTGTATATAAAAGAGCAGCGTGAACATCCTGCTAAGCGTCTCTTTTTATTTTCCACTTAAGAAACAAAGTCATACAGACTCGAAACGAATCTTTCTCTGGGTGAAATGCCCCTTTAAGTTAATAGTTAACAGAGGAAGTTGGCATAACTGACTCTTAAGGTGTTATGAGGGACGTTTTACTTTACTTACTGCTCTGCAATGGGAATTTATTTTCTCAGTAACCTTAAAGACAGACTACTCTTCACTTACTGCATATTTAACCAAACCTAGAGTGTCGTTACGTTATACAGAAACAAATGATCTGCATAATTCATGAATGATCTTTAGATAGGCAGCCCTTTATTAATATCTTGATGTGATGCTGTCATTCCCTTCAGCTGATACGCTCTTCAAGGAAACCCTCAGTAAATGTTGGTCTCATTGCAGAATAGTTTGGTGACCAAGTGTTTCTCAGTCTTAATTCGACAATGACGTACAGCTAATCAGAGTAGAGGATTGGTGTGCTGTAAAATCGTCAAGTGTTAAAGGTCAGAAACATACTCGACGGTGGCGGCAACGAACCTCAGTACTCACTGACTTCAGGTTAACTTGCTATTGCTCAGCCATGACAGTAGTTGACCTGAAAAAGAAACAGTTGTGCTATAGCACCCCTTGTG
>CM076080.1:33347500-33537500 GCA_038088235.1 Zacco platypus | reverse complement strand
TAACCCAACTGGCTTTTAACCCAACCATTGGGTTAAAAATAACCCACAGTTGGGAAGGTGCTATGTTAACCCATAGTTAGGTTACTTGTTGGGTTATTTTTAACCCAACATTTTTTAGTGAGTGGTTATTGTATTTTAAGTAATGCCATTTTAGCTAAACAATAAATAACAGTATGATAACAGGTAAATAACAGCGACACGTCCCTCTCCGCACCTGCAGTGGTTCCTGCCCCACAATCAAATAAAATTCACCTGAAATGGCGTTTTAGCGTCACTCATCTCTAATCAGTCGTCGTGTGATCCTCGCGCTCCGAGCTCTGATCTGAAGGATGACGTGGAACCGATGTGGCCACTTCTCCGCTTACGCGGGCGGTCCTCACTTGGCTTTTAAATGTGAGACCTATAATTTATACGTGCCATGGAAGCGTGATATCACGTCCTCGAAAAGCTTTCAGACTCGATAGTTATTCCTGTTCCTCAAGTGTTCCTCACAGCAGTTCTGGAGGAATTGAGTGGCGAGAGTCAATATCTGTTTTCTGGAATGTTACAGTCTCGCAGAATATGAAACTCTATTCTGGATCTCATTGTTGGCTTTGAAGGACTTCGGCAAATCGCCTCCTAATCAGGGTAATTGATTTTTACGAGCGGACCCGTTTGGCAGCGGGCTGCTGGTTTTACAGTCCCCCTCGGAGATAAAAGGTGGGCGATCCAGCGGAAAGGTTAACAGCCACTGCGGCAAGAGCAGAGCGGCTCTTTTCTGTCCATGCTAATGCATAATGGAGCCACCTTGACCCCATAAAGCACCCAGGGCTCTCTGTCCCCTTAGAAGCGCACTTCGACCTGTCACACTTGATCTACGGTTTAATTTGACGCCGGAGCGTGCAATTTCTGCCACAATTTCGCCGGGTGTGTTGCATACCCCAAGAAAGGCCAATGGAAGCATATACATAAATATCCGGCTGAAATATCAAGCATGCCCTTGTCAGCTCAGGCTTGGGTGGTAATAACCAAACAGTTCCAGGCCGTCCAATCATGTCCAATATTGATGAAAAGAGCCGGCAGTGGCATTGAAGTGTTCAGCAGCATCACGGCTCTCCGCAGGCTGGGCAGAAGCACGAAGAATCGGCGAATGTAAGAATGACCTAAAGCTTGGGAGCGAGTCTCCATGCTGCAATCAGCCTTTAGTTTGATGGAGAATTCTGGTAATAAAAAATCTCCCCGATTGAATTTTCTGATCTTTGCTAACAGCTTGAAAGCATTCACACGCTCAAAAACAACCCAGGACAGAGCACATGTTGGGTTAATTTTACCAAGCAAATTGGGTTGTTTATTTGACCCAGCATAATGGGTTGATTCATTTTTATAATACTATAAAACTAGCTTCTTCTTTTTTTTTTTTACTTCATTCATGAATCAATGTTTATCCTCTAAACTTTTTTTTTTTAACCACTGGTTTTCATGACAATTTCCTTATTTTTAATCATATTTTATAGCATGATTTTGTTTTTAATAAATATCGCCTACATTTAATCTCATTAACAAATATTAGAAGTAAAAATGACACATTTAGAAGTAATTCAAGTGTAATGTAACAACGTCTCTGTTGTTCTGTTTCCACCGTAACGGCGCTGGATCTCGTGCCGGAGATGACTCGTGTTCGGCGGGGAACTGATGACTTCAGACCGCCGTCCTGTGTTTCACTCGAAGATGCTGATAACCTGACCATAAATAATCAGTGAACAATTGTGAACATATTTAACATCCTGAGTATTTATATTCTGAATCTTTTTGAATAAAATCATCACATTTTATGCAAGGCATCAGGTGTTTCCATCACGCAAAAAGACCGACGCGACACTCGTTTAGGCGACTCACATCACACCCTGTAAGTTGCTTTGCATAAAATTAAATGATTATAAAGCAATAATGAATTTTTGGATAAAATATAACATACACAAACCTGTATTTTATTAAAGACACGCAACAATTTGACGAAGCCACACTGATCTCTCCTGAAGAGGGAGCAAAAAGCCCACGATAAATAACTCAACCCCTGGGTTATTACATCTGACCCAGGATCTGTGTAACACAAAAACTACCCAAACGCTGGGTTGTTACGTCTGACCCAGGATCTGTGTAACACAAAAACTACCCAAACACTGGGTTGTTACGTCTGACCCAGGATCTGTGTAACACAAAAACTACCCAAACACTGGATTGTTACGTCTGACCCAGGATCTGTGTAACACAAAATCTACCCAAACACTGGGTTGTCACGTCTGACCCAGGATCTGTGTAACAGAAAATCTACCCAAACACTGGGTTGTTACGTCTGACCCAGGATCTGTGTAACACAAAAACTACCCAAACACAGGGTTGTCACGTCTGACCCAGGATCTGTGTAACACAAAAACTACCCAAACACTGGGTTGTCACATCTGACCCAGGATCTGTGTAACAGAAAAACTACCCAAACACTGGGTTGTTACGTCTGACCCAGGATCTGTGTAACACAAAAACTACCCAAACACTGGGTTGTCACGTCTGACCCAGGATCTGTGTAACACAAAAACTACCCAAACACAGGGTTGTTACGTCTGACCCAGGATCTGTGTAACACAAAAACTACCCAAACACTGGGTTGTTACGTCTGACCCAGGATCTGTGTAACACAAAAACTACCCAAACACTGGGTTGTCACGTCTGACCCAGGATCTGTGTAACACAAAAACGACCCAAACACTGGGTTGTTACGTCTGACCCAGGATCTGTGTAACACAAAAACTACCCAAACACTGGGTTGTTACGTCTGACCCAGGATCTGTGTAACACAAAAACTACCCAAACACTGGGTTGTCACGTCTGACCCAGGATCTGTGTAACACAAAAACTACCCAAACACTGGGTTGTTACGTCTGACCCAGGATCTGTGTAACACAAAAACTACCCAAACACTGGGTTGTTACGTCTGACCCAGGATCTGTGTAACACAAAAACTACCCAAACACTGGGTTGTTACGTCTGACCCAGGATCTGTGTAACACAAAAACTACCCAAACACTGGACAAATAACCCAAAAAATGACCCAAAAGGCTCAACCCAGGAAAAGAAACAACCCAAAATGTTTTTTTTTGGGAGTGTAAATCATCTGTAATGCAAGATAAAAGTAAAATGAACTTTGAGGCATGTATCATACTGAAATCTAAATGTTTATTTCCTCTGACGGGATGATTGAGAATCAAATATTTATAATGAGACACATGTGTGCTACATAAAAGCAGACGTGTTGATTCTAAAAAAGTTGCAACCGAACAGAGCATATAGCATTTAGACTTTTTGAAGTTATTTTCAGCTTTATTAATATAGAGCTTCTTACACTGATATAACATGATATAACGATCAATGACGCAAACTACAAATTCAAATGCTTCTGTAAAGCAACTCTACAGACGACAATAGTGTACTTATTCAATGTACTTAACATGCAGTATGTGTAACTTTATTGTAAGTTATCCCACGCAATACAGAAACGTCATTATCTTTACGCATTATTGCTGTAGACCCAGTTTCCTCTTTTTTCACGTTTAACTCGGAGCTAAATGCTCCCACGCGGTCTTCTTGAGCCAAAATGGCGGCTAAGACAAAAAGCTGTCCAGCGTATCGCCAGCGAAAAAAATGGCAGTATGTTGCTCTCTTTAATTAAATAAGTAATATTTTTTAACCAAAAACACATTAAATTTTATTAAAACAGTTGTGAATGTGACAAATATGATATGATATGTGGTTTCGCATATGCTTAAGGATATTTTTCTGGAAAGGCACAGAGAGCAGGTCCCACACATGACCCGAGGAATGGACCGTTTACTTACACCGTCCAAACATGGCATCTCACGAAGCGGATTCAGAAGCCGGTGCTGGTATGAATGCTCACATTTACCTCAGCATAATTCCGCCGCATTATATCTGTTGCAATAATAGTGTGTATGAATACGTCACGTCAAGCATTTTGCAACGCGCGCGAAGCAAATGTATGTGATTAGTCATGCTTGCACAGGTAAACTGGCAGCGCGTTACACACACAACCTCATTTAAACGCTAGATTCTTCCTGTTTGATTCATTTCTGGATATTATTTACGCGCTTTAATTCAATCGCACCTCATTCTGTAAAATCGATCAGCGATCGTTCGGATTATGATTAAATCAGGCATATGATTAGTTTTATTAAGTGTGTTTTAGTGTGTACTGAGTGCTAATGCGACGGTGTAAAATGTCGTTTATCCATATGTTAAATATGCTTTGAATGAATTTGTTATAATGCAGGAAGTTGATAAGAACCCGGAACTGCTGCTCGATGAGAGCGCTGATTGGATGACGCTAATCTTAAAGTCCACGCTGAGCGCTGTGATTGGATGAGTCAGTCCGCGCTGTCAAAATGAAGTGGAACACAAAACAAACATGCTGATATATATATTTATACGTTTTATGATGCTAGTTTATACGTCTTTTATGACCTTTGCGGTCAGTTTGATGTATTTAATGTAACGCAGTTTAAAGGAGCTGTTGTTTTACTTTCTGTTTCATATTTGAGTTGCAGTGTTCATCTACTTTACTTCAAGATGAGACTAAATGATTTCATTTTCTCAGGCGTTTGTGGGAGGATGTGGATGTTGTGTGCGGCGCTGCTGGCTCTGGGCTCTGTCCACTCTGTCCAAGGGGACTCGAAAGCCGTCACAACAACGCTGACCACTAAATGGCCCTCTACTCCGCTCCTGCTGGAGGCCAGGTCAGCTTCAACACGACGATGACCGCTTGTTTAACCTACAGTTTTATGCTGCAGTTTACTAATAATACAAACGCCTTTATATTTGACAGCGAGTTCCTTGCTGAAGAGAGTCAGGACAAGTTCTGGGACTTCGTAGAAGCGAATCAGAATATCGAGAATGATCACGATGGTAATCTTTTACTTTTACTTCTCTGACACGAAAAGCTTTATGAAGGCTTAAGTTTGATATTATATCACAGGAGTCTGTTGTGTTAAAATATTGCATATTTTTACACATTTGTTCGCTGCACCAAAAGTTGTAATGACAATTCTGACGTCGATCTCTCGTTTCAAACCCATAAGACTTTGGTTCATCTTTGAAATCCTGTCAGATTACAGGAGTGTTGTCTATGTTTCAGACACGGATCTGGCTTACTACGATCTGATCCTGAAAAGAGCGGGAGAGCTGCTGAGCCCCGTCCAGCTTAACCTGCTGAAGTTCGCCTTATCCTTGAGGACCTACTCATCCACCGTCCACTCCTTCCAGCAGGTGAGCAGACATTCCTCAGCCGTCGAATGGAAACTCGGGAGAAATCCGGTTTGACTCATCATGTTGCTTTGTGTCCATGTAGATCGCATCTAATGAGCCTCCTCCAGCGGGCTGTAAAGCGTTCTTCAGCGTACATGGACAGACATCTTGTGATACAGAAAGACTTAAAGTCATGCTGGAGAACGCCTTAGAACGGTGAGTCGTCAGCCCAACATTACCTACAACACACATGTATAATGACTGAAAAATATTGACTGAATTTACAAATTTATTTTAAAGTGAAGTAATTACATGTACTTACTATAGTAATAACAGTAAATTATGCATTATTACAAGTAACTAACCCTAAATCAAACCCGAACCCTTACCGTAACTATAGTAAGTACATGCAGTTAATTATTATTATTCAGTACTTATTTGAGTAAGTACTTTGTAGTGCTGCAACGACGCGTCGACGTCACACTGTTTACATTCATCTCGCGTAATGGCGGCTTCTACCCAAAAACTACTCAAACGCTGGGTTGTTACCTCTGACCCAGGATCTGTGTAACACAAAAACTACCCAAACACTGGGTTGTTACATATGACCCAGGATCTGTGTAACACAAAAACTACCCAAACACTGGGTTGTTACGTCTGACCCAGATGTGTGTAACACAAAAACTACCCAAACGCTGGGTCGTTACGTCTGACCCAGATGTGTGTAACACAAAAACTACCCAAACGCTGGGTCGTTACGTCTGACCCAGATGTGTGTAACACAAAAACTACCCAAACGCTGGGTCGTTACGTCTGACCCAGGATCTGGGTAACACAAAAACTACCCAAACACTGGGTTGTTACGCCTGACCCAGGATCTGTGTAACACAAAAACTACCCAAACGCTGGTTTGTTACGCCTGACCCAGGATCTGTGTAACACAAAAACTACTCAAACACTGGGTTGTTACGTCTGACCCAGGATCTGTGTAACACAAAAACTACCCGAACGCTGGGTTGTTACGTCTGACCCAGGATCTGTGTAACACAAAAACTACCCAAACGCTGGTTTGTTACGCCTGACCCAGGATCTGGGTAACACAAAAACTACCCAAACGCTGGGTTGTTACGCCTGACCCAGGATCTGTGTAACACAAAAACTACCCAAACGCTGGTTTGTTACGCCTGACCCAGGATCTGGGTAACACAAAAACTACCCAAACACCGGGTTGTTACGTCTGACCCAGGATCTGTGTAACACAAAAACTACCCAAACACTGGGTTGTTACGTCTGACCCAGGATCTGTGTAACACAAAAACTACCCGAACGCTGGGTTGTTACGTCTGACCCAGGATCTGTGTAACACAAAAACTACCCGAACGCTGGGTTGTTACGTCTGACCCAGGATCTGGGTAACACAAAAACTACCCAAACGCTGGGTTGTTACGCCTGACCCAGGATCTGGGTAACACAAAAACTACCCAAACGCTGGGTTGTTACGCCTGACCCAGGATCTGTGTAACACAAAAACTACCCAAACGCTGGTTTGTTACGCCTGACCCAGGATCTGGGTAACACAAAAACTACCCAAACACCGGGTTGTTACGTCTGACCCAGGATCTGTGTAACACAAAAACTACCCAAACACTGGGTTGTTACGCCTGACCCAGGATCTGTGTAACACAAAAACTACCCAAACGCTGGGTTGTTACGCCTGACCCAGGATCTGGGTAACACAAAAACTACCCAAACGCTGGGTTGTTACGCCTGACCCAGGATCTGGGTAACACAAAAACTACCCAAACGCTGGGTTGTTACGCCTGACCCAGGATCTGTGTAACACAAAAACTACCCAAACGCTGGTTTGTTACGTCTGACCCAGGATCTGTGTAACACAAAAACTACCCAAACACCGGGTTGTTACGTCTGACCCAGGATCTGTGTAACACAAAAACTACCCAAACACTGGGTTGTTACGCCTGACCCAGGATCTGAGTAACACAAAAACTACCCAAACACTGGGTTGTTACGCCTGACCCAGGATCTGTGTAACACAAAAACTACCCAAACACTGGGTTGTTACGTCTGACCCAGGATCTGGGTAACACAAAAACTACCCAAACGCTGGGTTGTTACGTCTGACCCAAACACTGGACAAATAACCCAAAAAATGACCTAAAAGGCTCAACCCAGGAAAAAAACAACCCAAAATGTTTTTATCGGAGTGTAAATCATCTTATAAAGTGGAATGTCACCGAATTTGTCGTAAATAAATAGTAATTTAAGTAAATAAAAATTAGGTCGGTACACTTAAATCAAATTGCAGTATGGACTAGTGTCTGTGAATATTAATCCACTAAAAAACTATTTAAGTATGATTCTTGTGTGAATGAATGGAGCAGACGCGGGATTTCATTTCCCACAAATACACTGAAGCACGTGTGTGTTTTCAGTCTCTGTTTCTTCACTTTATGAAGACATGAATGCATGAACTTCATCTTCAGAGTCACTTTATGAGCATTTTACTGTTTTATTTGAGGAAAACTATCATCCTATCATAAACGCACAGAAACTCACGGCAACCCGTCAAAGTTCTGCTTAAACTTAAAACAGAAAACACTGATTTTGGTTAAAATAAAACAGAATTTGAGGGGGGAAAAGTATTTCGTAGGACCCTAAAAAATGTAGTTTTTGTTAAACTTTTAATAAATTGTTGTTAAATTGTATAAGTTTCAATAAACATAAAAAGAAGTCCAAAAAAATGAAAACTCCAGAAAAATAAGAATGGAAAAAAAATAAGTTTGGAGAAAAATAAAACTGACTTCATCAGTGTAATCAGAAGTTTTAGTCTGTGGAGTGACTCGCAAAATCCATTTTTAAATGGACAATATCTTTGTGACGTTTGAAAGTGTTGTTAATCAGGACAGGAAGTAAATGACGCACTTTCAGACTTGAGTAATGCACTGATTTATTTAACTCTGCAAAGTGATTAGATTAAATTTAGAATCAATGAGCATAAAATAAGGCAAAGCCATTTTTATTTGTACAGATTCTAGCAAATGAGTCTAAATGTTAGACATGCTAAAACTACATAAACATTCTTTTTAATATTGTTTCGTAACTATTGCGTATGTGGTTTTCATGCACTGTATGTACACTGAATATTTGCGCTTTTATAAATTGATTTGTCACATTTTCACAAATAAATTGAATCTATTAAACTATTGATGTTTAAACTCTCCATTTGTCAGCTAACCGAGAAACACCCTAAACTGTTTATCATCACTGATTTTTCTTTTTAGGCCAAAGCCACACCTGTTCAGAGGAGATCACAAATTCCCCTCCGCCAATCCCGACGCTCCGGTTGTGATTCTTTACGCTGAGATGGGCAGCAGAGAATTCTCCAGATTCCATCAGCTGATGTTGGCCAGAGCCAACAAGGGCCTGATCACTTACGTTTTACGCCACTTTCTCTCTGTAAGCTCGTTGAAATCCAAATGCAATGAATGTTGTCTTTTCTTCTTACGATAAATAATCTTCCATATACTTGCGCAGAACCCCAGCAAGAGTAAAGTCCATCTGTCTGGATACGGAGTGGAACTGGCCATCAAAAACCAAGAGTACAAAGCTAAAGATGACACACAAGTTCAAGGTATGATAGCACTCTTCATGTTGTGGTTTTGAAAGAATATTAGTGTCATTTAAACACTAGCAAATCTTTTCTCCTCTTTTCACAGCTGGAGCTGATGCGAACGCCACCATAATAGGTGAAAATGATCCTGTGGATGAAGTCCAGGGCTTCCTGTTTGGCAAACTCAAGTAACTGAACGTTTCATGAACATAAAACTCTCCTTTGACTGAAATGCTTACTTGTTTCTGACATGGCATATCTATATATCTTGATAGAACATGTCGTTCTGTTTGTTAGGACCATTTATCCCGAACTTAAGGAACAGCTGAAGGAGCTCCGGAAGCATTTGGTGGAGAGCACCAATGAGATGGCTCCGCTTAAAGTGTGGCAGATGCAGGGTGGGTGCCTTCTAGGAAATTTCCATTTAATGCCTGTTCTCTGGATGCAAGTGAATTAAAGCGGAGAGTCTCTCTTACTGTGTTTTACCACGGTAAAGGTAGCTGTAGCCTCTCTTGCAGTTGCTTCAGTGTATATTTGGCACACTTATAATAATGCCACTACATGAAGGTCTTTCAAACTCAATTATTATATTACCTGTGACTAAAGGAGCACTCGGGTAGCTCATTTCTCATTCTGACAGTATCCAAACGTACCGTTTTCCACATTGTTAATTAGCTGTGGTTCTGCCGGCCGTGTGCGGTTGTCAAACACAACTCCCTCTAGTCCAGAGCTCATTACTGCTTTATCAAGGTAAACTCATCAGAGACTAGTTACATTTAGCAAAACCTCTGAGCCAACACGCGCACACACACAGTTGAACGCAATATTCCCAATAGTACTGAAAAAGTGCTTTGGCACATCAAATTCATTAAATGTAGAATTAGAGAAATTGGCATAGCGTATACAGGTCATGGCTCTTTCAAATGAGATCTTGAATATTTCAAGAGCAGAAATGAAAGTTTGAATGGCGTTTGCTCTTTATCCTCCCCCTCAAGATCTCAGCTTTCAGACTGCCGCCCGTATCCTGGCAGCTCCCTCTGTGGACGCGCTCAATGTCATGAAGGATTTGAGCCAGAACTTCCCTACCAAAGCCAGGTGAATAACTATCTATCTATTACAGTCCGAACTAGACATGATAAAGCAACACAATTCTGTTTCCTCTGGGTTTTTGTTTTTCTTATTTTGTTTTGAAATATCTTTTCCCACCCAGTTAACCCTTCGCTGTGTGCTTAACTTGACTACTGATTTGTGAAAACTTTCACAGTACAGTTTAGGTCAGTTAACCCTTCGCTGTGTGCTTAACTTGACTATACCGATTTGTGAAAACTTTCACAGTACAGTTTTGGTCAGTTAACCCTTCACTGAGTCCCCAACATCACTATAGTGATTTGAGAATGGTTTCAAAGTACAGTTTTGATCAGTTAACCCTTCCCTGAGTCCCCAACATCACTATTGTGAGTTGTGAAAGGTTTCAAAGTACAGTTTTGATCAGTTAACCCTTCCCTGAGTCCCCAACATCACTATTGTGATTTGTGAAAACTTTCACAGTACAGTTTAGGTCAGTTAACCCTTCACTGTGTGCTTAACTTGACTATACCGATTTGTGAAAACTTTCACAGTACAGTTTTGGTCAGTTAACCCTTCACTGAGTCCCCAACATCACTATAGTGATTTGAGAATGGTTTCACAGTACAGTTTTGATCAGTTAACCCTTCACTGAGTTCCTAACATCACTATTGTGATTTGTGAAAACTTTCACAGTACAGTTTAGGTCAGTTAACCCTTCGCTGAGTCCCCAACATCACTATTGTGAGTTGTGAAAGGTTTCAAAGTACAGTTTTGATCAGTTAACCCTTCACTGAGTTCCTAACATCACTATTGTGATTTGTGAAAACTTTCACAGTACAGTTTAGGTCAGTTAACCCTTCGCTGTGTGCTTAACTTGACTATACCGATTTGTGAAAACTTTCACAGTACAGTTTTGGTCAGTTAACCCTTCACTGAGTCCCCAACATCACTATTGTGAGTTGTGAAAGGTTTCAAAGTACAGTTTTGATCAGTTAACCCTTCCCTGAGTCCCCAACATCACTATAGTGATTTGAGAATGGTTTCACAGTACAGTTTTGATCAGTTAACCCTTCACTGAGTTCCTAACATCACTATTGTGATTTGTGAAAACTTTCACAGTACAGTTTAGGTCAGTTAACCCTTCGCTGTGTGCTTAACTTGACTATACCGATTTGTGAAAACTTTCACAGTACAGTTTTGGTCAGTTAACCCTTCACTGAGTTCCTAACATCACTATTGTGATTTGTGAAAACTTTCACAGTACAGTTTAGGTCAGTTAACCCTTCGCTGTGTCCTTAACTTGACTATACCGATTTGTGAAAACTTTCACAGTACAGTTTTGGTCAGTTAACCCTTCACTGAGTCCCCAACATCACTATTGTGAGTTGTGAAAGGTTTCACAGTACAGTTTTGATCAGTTAACCCTTCACTGAGTTCCTAACATCACTATTGTGATTTGTGAAAACTTTCACAGTACAGTTTAGGTCAGTTAACCCTTCGCTGTGTGCTTAACTTGACTATACCGATTTGTGAAAACTTTCACAGTACAGTTTTGGTCAGTTAACCCTTCACTGAGTTCCTAACATCACTATTGTGATTTGTGAAAACTTTCACAGTACAGTTTAGGTCAGTTAACCCTTCGCTGTGTCCTTAACTTGACTATACCGATTTGTGAAAACTTTCACAGTACAGTTTTGGTCAGTTAACCCTTCACTGAGTTCCCAACATCACTATAGTGATTTGAGAATGGTTTCACAGTACAGTTTTGGTCAGTTAACCCTTCACTGAGTTCCTAACATCACTATTGTGATTTGTGAAAACTTTCACAGTACAGTTTAGGTCAGTTAACCCTTCACTGAGTTCCTAACATCACTATTGTGATTTGTGAAAACTTTCACAGTACAGTTTAGGTCAGTTAACCCTTCGCTGTGTGCTTAACTTGACTATACCGATTTGTGAAAACTTTCACAGTACAGTTTTGGTCAGTTAACCCTTCACTGAGTTCCTAACATCACTATTGTGAGTTGTGAAAACTTTCACAGGACATTTTTGGTCAGTTAACCCTTTACTGCAATAGTTTCAGTGTAATCAGTATGGGTTTTGAATATCTTGGCTGAGATCTGAGATTTTATCACTTCACAGCATTTTACTTTCTGCGAAAGTACGTGCCGTGTTTATGTGTGGTGCTGTTTATATTTCACTTTAAAAAAAACACACTTTTCTGTGTTTATTCATTACTTCCTCATTGGCTCTGTAGTTGTAAGTGTAGTTTTTCGAGTTCTTAAATTCAGACCGCTCAAGTCATCCGAAAGTTTACTCCGAGAAAGGAAAAGAGACTTCCAAGGTTTAATTAACACTTTAAGGAGAAAAATAACAACCCAACTACAGTCATGATGAAAATAATATGCTTTATTTGACCCAGACTGCGTAGCCACAGCTGTTTTTTTTTTTTGTAATATATTTTAAATGTGCCGCCCACCCTAAAATGCAGTTTTGTTAAAGTGATCCTTGACATCATGGAGTATAATAAGCAGTCATGTATCGCCCGGAGCAATTAACTGCAGCTCTGACTCATCTACTCTAAAGAGAGAGTATTTTTACATTTATTTTTCAAAGCTTTCTGAATGCAGCCCCGCATGACGTCAGTGAAAGCGATCTCATCTAGTTAAACAGTGTTGATTAAAACGGTCAGCGCAGACATTTTTATGTAGATTATGGTAGGCGTGCGTTCAAGGTTTGATTGTAATGAATCGCTGTGATGAACTAATGAATCATTTTCAGTACAGCAGCTCACATTTCTCTCTCCTCTTTCTCTCTCAGGTCCCTAACAAAAACGGTGGTCAATTCAGAGATCCGTAAGGAGATTGAGGAAAATCAAAAGGTGAGGGCCACCATTGTCCTTTTTTCCCTCATGTTCCCTCATGGCATCAGCAGGTAGAAAGAAGCAGCAAAGAAGACCTGTGTTTTTGCCTCATAATTCACCAAGAAATGATTCGCTGTTCCCATGTATTAAAACCGGTGTTTAAAATGAAAGGACGTCAGTTTTGGATGTAACGGAACATTCCTCTGCATCTCTCTCATTGTTTTCTTCCCGTTCCTCTGTCCCGGAACGTGTGTAAATGCTTTTGTTTTGTCACCGAAAAGAAAATGAATGAAGTAATTGCGGCAAATGCGGTTTATACGTGGCTTCGTTCATTGTTTCGGTCATTTCCTTTCTGTGATTAAAGCTGCTTCTTGCCTCTCGTAATGAGGACGTGTAACGGACCCGCTCCTCATTCCTCACTGTAATTGCAGGCTGGGAAACATGACGAATAGAGGCTCTTTAAGTTTCTCTAACGAGCTCTCTCGCTCTAATGCATGTGCCTTTAGCGAATAACAAACATGAGTGCCACGGATAAAAGCATGAATATATGGAGTAGAAATGGCCTGAGGCTCAAAAGAGTCTGTTTGAATTATAGATCATATTGAGCATCTCTTTCAACTTCTGTTCTGCTCTATGAAGTGACACAAACACATGTTTCATCCTGGAATTAGTAACCCGCAGGTCTTGGGAGGTTATATTAAAGCTAATTATGAGTGTGTCATACCTAATGTCCCATGTTCTCATGTCTCCTTTAGTATTTTAAGGGAACGTTAGGGCTCCAGCCAGGAGACTCGGCTCTCTTCATCAATGGACTCCATATTGACCTGGACGTGCAGGATATTTTCAGGTCAGCAACTTTTTTTTTTTTTTCTTTTGCCTTTTTTTTAAGTAGTTTTTCTTTTATTTGTTAGTGGATATCTGATAGCTCCTTTCATAAAATATTGGAAATGTACCTGAATTATTATATTATTATTTTTTTAGTTAAACATTTATTACAATGATTGTTTTTTTTACTTTTGCCAATTTTATATATATATTTATATCATATAAATAAAATCATATAAAATAAGAATTATATTATTTTTTGTTAAACATTTATCATTTAAAATGATTGTTTTTACTTTTGCCAGTTATATATAAATTATATTATATTATATTAAAACACAACAATGATTATTTTGTACTATTTTATTATTTATTATTATTTATTATATGAATTATATATAATTTGTAATATAATTTTTATTTGTTAATGGATATATAATAACTGCATTTATAAAATATTGGAAATATAGCTGAATTTTATCATATGATACACACAATATTTATTATATTTTATTTATTATATTATTTATATATAATTGTCAAAAGTCTAAAAATAACTATTTTAAATGATAATAAATATTTAACAAAAATAAGAAAAAAAAGGGTTTTTTTTTCATACACTACCGCTCAAAAATTTGTCATTTTTAAAATGTTTTTGAAGTATTTTATGCTCACTAAGGCAGCATTTATTTGATTTATTTGAATTTTAAAATGTAATGTATTTTTTTTTTTAAAGTAATTTACTTTATTTGTTAATGGGTATCTGCTTTTATAAATTATTGAAAATGTAACTGAATTATTATATTATATTAATGCTCTAAAAAACAGAATTTATTTCAATTTGAAATCTTCTGTAACATTATTGTCTTTACTCTCACTTTTGATAAATTTAATGCCTCCTTGCTGAATAAACTCAAAACGTCGGTCCTGGAGAGCCGCTGTCCTGCAGAGTTTTCTCCAACCCTATTCAAACACACCGAACAAGATAATCAGGGTCTTCAGGATTACTAAGGCTGTTTTTTCAGGGTTGGACTCTCCAGGACGGACATTGCCTACCCTTGCCATAAAGTGAGATGTGTTTGTTGATGTTCATCATGTGTTTTTGTAGCATTTTTGATGTGTTGAGGAATGAGGCGAGGGTCATGGAGGGTCTGCGCAGTCTGCTCATTGACACACCCTACATCCACGACATCCTCAAGCTCAACGTCCAGCCCTCGGACTCGGACTATGCCGTGGACATCCGCAGCTCCGCTGTTAACGTGAGCCACGTCTTGTTTTCTTTTTTCACAAGCCAGTTTTCTGAGAGATAGAATAGAGAATGATCCCTCTTTCTCTCTTTCTACAGTGGATTAATAACCTGGAGACAGATGGCAGGTACGTGTCCTGGCCCTCTAATGTACAGGAGCTACTGCGGCCCACCTTTCCTGGAGTCATCCGACAGATCCGGAAGAATTTCCATAATCTGGTGAGTATCGCAGGTGCTGTGTAAACATTACAGCTTCCTTCAGTCATTAACAATTCACAGTGTAAACCCCACATAGATCTGAATTGTGTGAATCATTTCACTGTGTGTGTCTGACAGGTGATGATTCTGGATCCGACCCATGTGAACACGGCTGAGCTGATGAGTGTCGCTGAGATGTTTTACAGCAACAACATCCCACTCAGGTCAGTGTGAACATAGGCCGAACATGATTAATGTTGCCGTTGTGAATTAATGTCATAGCTGTGGCACAATGGTGACACACTCCCTCCCACAGGAAAGCAGGTTCAAATCTGTCCATTTTCAGATGTCATTCTCTCCGTTAAACTATTTTTCTGTGTCTCTCAATATATAATGAAGGCATAAAAGCCCCATAAATAAAAAAAAATGTTACTAACTTAAAGGGATAGTTCACTCAAAAATGAAAATTGTTCCATGATTTACTCTCCTTCAAGCCATCCTAGGTGTAAATGACCATCTTCTTTCAGACCTTCAAAAATATCCTGGCTCTTCCAAGCTTTATAATGGGAGTGAATGGGGGTCAAGATTTTGAAGCGTCTAAAAGCTCATCCATCCATCATAAAAGTAATCCATACGACTGCAGGGGGTTAATAAACGCCTTCTGAAGAGAAGCGATGGGTTTTTGTCAGAAAAATATCCATATTTAAAACTTTACAAACCATATTAACCAGTTTCCGACAAACTTCCGTATGCAAGTCGTAAGCAAGCCGACATTCTCATATTCCTGACCGGTTTTTGTTTTGCTCTATCCTCTGCACTTCCACATTCGGCAATACGTCACTCGTCAGGTCAGAGGTTACTCTTCCGCCGCAAGTCGACTTGTGTACGGATTTTTGCCGGAAACTGGTTATTAAGTTTTAAATATGGATTTTTTTCTTCCAAAAAAACATCACTTCTCTTCAGAGGGCCTTTATTAACCCCCTGGATTATGTTTATGATGGATTGATGCACTTTTTTTGGGCTTCAAAATCTCACCCCACATTCACTCCCATTATAAAGCTTGGAAGAGCCAGGATATTTATAATATATCCCTAATTGTGTTCGTCTGATATACATCTAGGATGGCTTGAGGGTGAGTAAATCATGGGATCATTTTCATTTTTGGGTGAACTGTCCCTTTAATCAACCCTGAAGGTTTTTTTTGTACATTGGCTGTTCAGCTCTGTAAGCTGTCAGTGGAGTGGTTGTGATTTCTGTTTCTGTCTCTCTGCAGGATTGGAGTGGTGTTTGTGGTCAATGACTCTGATGATGTTGATGGGATGCAGGATGCTGGTGTGGCTCTACTTCGAGCTTTCAACTACATCGCTGATGATGTGGACGGCCAAATGGCCTTTGACGCAATCGTATCAGTAAGTCAGCATCATCACCAGTGCTTCATACAACAGCAATTCACTGGTCAATCAAACCGTGATGGGATTGACATCATCATATATCGCCCCCACAGTATAAAATGTCTATCATTAGAGATTTTGCTATATGTAAAATATATAGCAGCATTGACACTTCAGACTGATGAAATGCATGAATGAGAACACGTGACGTTAAAAAGACTGTTATAAGCGCATTATATCCTGAAAAGGACCTTGGTGTGGTGCCCGTGCTGACCAAAGTGCGCACACAGAAAGCTGCCTCTCAGAAGGTGATCGTGAATTTGAGACGTGATTGATGTTAAAAAAAAAAATAACTGCGTCTCTCAGCATGCGATTTGCGAATTCAGTCCTCTTTCACGTACTGAATGGTCGAATTCACTGGAGTATTTGTGTAAACACAGCTGGTTATGTGTCAAGTGAGAGTAAACTGGATGTGTAACAGTATAATGGATCCATGCGTTCGGTCTTAAAGTGACAGCAGCCTAATAAAAGTCATTAGAGAATATAACTTGCTGATCTTGACTGAATAACTTTTTTTTTTTGCTTTAATAATAATAATTTATATTTAATTCATACAGTGAAGACAATGCAATATTTTATTTTTAATTTATTAATTATTAAATTTCAGTACAAAATACTAACTACGTTAAATAAACGGAAAAACTTAATGTTTAACTTAATTTATATATATATATTAATGTTATCGTGAAATAAAATTTTTCATATCGTGAGATAAGAATGTGATCGTATCGCCCGCTCCTAATTCCAATTAGGTTAATTAATGCATTTTCTTTTAATTTTTTTTAATGTATAAATTATCAACAAGGATTTTGTTACAATTTTATACACTTGTTATTTCTATGCTGCATGAAGGTTATGAATCCCATGAAATTGCATAAACATTATTATTATTATTTTAATAGCCAGTATAATTGCTTGTCAGAAGTAGGTGGTGTTGGTGGAATATTTGACAAAATTAGTCAGTCGTCAGTAATTCTGGTCTGTTTTTCCGAAAGAAAAAGACTATAAATTTTCAATTTTGGATTTGTTTGGGAGCAAACTCAAATCTAACAAACCAAAAACCACAGAATTGTTGATGCAGGGATGTGTTGTGATCATCTTCTGTCTCTCAGATGTTGAACCGAGTTCCCAGCGGAGGCAAGCTGAAGGTGGAGCATGTGGTGGGTGTGTTGGAGAAGAGATATCCGTATGTGGAGATCAGCAGCATCCTGGGGCCCGACTCTGCCTACGACAACAACAGAAAAGTGAGGGATTTGTTTTTCTAGTGTGTATGCTTTGAATATTTCACTAGTACCCCATCTCAGATGTCACATTCATGCTGAAAGAGACAGAATAGAGTAGATGTGATCATGTTTGGTCAACTGTAGAGATGTAACTGTTAGCCAGAGGTGGTTCCTGTGCTAATCGCTCTTTGTGTCTATAACCCTTATTGAGGTAATATCTCCTCTGTCTCCACAGGAGGGAAAGGCATATTATGAGCAGACTGGTGTTGGCCCGCTGCCCGTGGTGTTGTATAATGGCATGCCTTTACAGCGCGAGCAGTTGGACCCCGATGAACTCGAGACAGTTGTCATGCACAAGATCCTGGAGACCACCAGCTTTTTTCAGCGCACCGTCTATCTGGTGAGAATCTGTAACACACCGTCTCTGTGGCCGCCCATTTCTTTATGAAGGAGCACATTATATTATTGCACTGAGCTAAAAAAATAGCTAAAACGAATTATAACTCGATACTGAGATGTAAGAAACGCTTCCAGTACTCATTTTCGGCAGTATAGACACACAAGACTCCGACAGCGAGACACAAACCGCCTCGTTTCATTTGCTCCGAATGAATGTTTTTGGTGTTTTTGGTGTTACAAGGCTTAAATTTTGGCGTGGGATTGTGCGTATTGTGCATAATATTACTCATTCCTGCAGATTCCCACATAAATCCGCCTCTCGGTACTAAACTGAGTTCTGCTTACTGATCTTAAACAGTCAAACACACACAAAATAATGGCAAAATGGCGAGTATTCACGTAAACAGCTGAGAAAGAAAACACATGTGTAACAGTATAATGGATCCGTGCGTCAGCTCTTAAAGTGACAGCAGCTTAATAAACCTGCTGACAAATTATGAGATGATATTCCGCATGTTTTTCCCTATGGTATCAATGTCAAAATTGTGGAAAACCACAAGCCACAGTGACTGGTGAGCAAAAAAATTTAAAGGATTAGTTCACTTCAGAATTAAAATATTCTGATAATTCACTCTCCTCCATGTCATCCAAGATGTCCATGTCTTTCTTTCTTCAGTGGAAAAGAAATGAAGGTTTTTGAGGAAATCATTCCAGGATTTTTCTCCATATAGTGGACTTCACTGGGGTTCAACGGGTCCAAATGTCAGTTTCAGTGCAGCTTCAAAGACTCTACATGATCCAGACGAGGAATAAGAGTCTGATCTAGAGAAACCATCGCACATTTTATATAAAAAATAAACATTATATACTTTTTAACCACAAATGCTCGTCTTGCACTGCTCTGATGCGCCACACATTATGTCATCACGCTGGAAAGGTCACGTGACGTAGGAGGATCATGTAGATCCTTTGAAGCTGCACTGAAACTGACATTTGGACCCTGTTGAACCCCAGTGAAGTCCACTATATGGAGAAAAATCCTGGAATGTTTTCCTTAAAAACCTTCGACTGAAGAAAGAAAGACATGAACATCTTAGCTGACATTGAGGAGAGTAAATTCAGGGAATTTTAATTCTGAAGTGAACTAATGCTTTAATGTCAAGCCCTGTATAGAGAGAACGAGTTTATTTACTAACGCATTTATTTTTGCATTTATCTGAAGTACAGTTCAGGCTTATTTATTATCAGCGTCATCTTTTAAAATTCTTTCCATAATCGTTTCAGGGTGAGCTGAACAGTGACCATGATGTGGTGGATTTTATCATGAATCAGCCCAACGTGGTTCCACGAATCAATTCCAGAATCCTGAGCACCAGCAGGAATTATCTGGACCTCTCCGCCACCAGTGAGTTCTCCTCTGACAAAAATTGTGTTTTGCCGCTCTGCAGTTCTTTTCTGTTGAATCATAAATAGCTTTTCTTTCTGTAAACGAGCTAGTTTGATATATATTCGACGCGCATGCTCTCTCAGGAATGAATATCTGGCTCTTTGGGAATCCTGTGCTAAATGTCTTGTTTGTTCTTGAAAGCCCATTTATGTACAAAGACATACAAATGAGAACGCGGAAATGATATTCATAAACTGCTTTGTTTTTGCGAGGAATATGAAACTGAATTTTAATAGCTTTTGAATAGTATATTTGTCGGAAGCTGAGAAAAAAAAAAGACTCATTTCAATCTGAACTCAAATAACACTCAATGTTCAGGAATAGCTGCATTCAAAATGACTTTGGTTGGATTCAATTATGAATATGAATGTACCTCTAACTGAGAACAAAGCACAACCTTGTTTTCATTTTCTCCCCAAGTGTTTGCCATCACATGACCTCAAAAAAATAAAAAAAAGGTCTTTTCTTTTCCAGACAATCATTTTATCGACGAATATGCACGTTTCCTCTTTCTGGACACTAAAGACAAGAACGCAGCGGTGGCCAACAGCATGAACTACATGACAAAGAAAGGTGAGGCGATGGCTGCTATTGATGTTCACGCGAGACGCTCTGGCCTTCATAAACATGAGCAACGGAGGGTTTCTCTATGGAGACTTTAATCTTTCTTGTCTCGTTCTGTCCATCTTACATCAATTGCCTGGTGAACACTGTGGTTTTGAGAGAAATTTCAGAAATCATCAAAGGTTTTTGTCTTAAGAGAGTTTAGCAATCTTGGTTTGCTAAGTGTGACATGCTCACCGAGAAATAGTAAACAACTCTGTCTATTGTGACCAAACGTGCCTTAGAAAAAAAAAAAAACATGGTGTGCATCTTGAGACAAAACAATGGCAAGTGCTTTGTACTTTTTGCAGACATTTTTACTTGCATTAGTAAACGAGGCATCTTTACACAGAAAAAGCAGCACAGAAACCAATTCTGAAGAATAGAACAATTTGTGTGTGTCCCTTTAAATGCAAACGAGCTGCTGCTCCCGCCCCCTTTCCAGAAGAGGGCGGAGCTTTAACAGCTCAACAACAACTGGAGAATCTCACACAGCCATTTTTGCCATAATTGAGACGCCCTAGGCCTGACAGGCATCACATAACAGAAACAACTCCAGCGTACACCTGGCTTTTGACACTAAATCTGTCTTTATTTGTTTCTTCATTTCTCTTTTCTTGAATGCTGTTTTCAGGGATGTCAACGAGGGATGCTTCCGGTAATTGCATTGCGCTGTTATACTCACTTAACTGACAGCCCACTTCCCATAGTTCTCATGTAAACATGTACGCAAATATTGTTAGAGAACGCCTACATTACTGTCATTAACATAACACTCTCTCTCTCGCTTGAAGGAATATTCCGGGTTATTTAAAACTTGATGTCTGCGTACCACGTCTGTGGCATGCTCTCGATTACTACAGGAAACGATTCTGACTCTTGCCTTCCAGTTTGTGTACACAAATGAGAAATGCATTTACAGGAATACACTTATAGTGTGTAAAACATCTATAAATATTTAAAGAGGACCTATCACGCCCCTTTCACAAGATGTAATATCGGCCTCTGGTGTCTCCAGTGAAGTTTCAGCTCAAAATCCCCCACAGATCATTTATTATCACTCGTCAAATTCGCCTCTATTTGGGCGTGAGCAAAAACACGCCGTTTTCATGTGTGTCCCTTTAAATGCAAATGAGCTGCTGCTCCAGAAGAGGGCGGAGCTTTAACACCTCAACAACAACAAAGCTGGAGAATCTCACGCAGACAAAATGAGGAAAGTGTTCAAACTGATGGAGAGACTCAGGAAGAAGTTCCAACTTTTAGACGTTTCTGAACATTAAAGATATAGTTCACCCAAAAATGAAAGTTTTGTCGTCATTTACTCACCCTCATCAAGTCTTAAAGTTTAATAAATTCGATGTTGAATCAAATATTTTTCTTTCTAAAGCTACATTTTGTAATGTCTATTTGATGCTTTTCTCATTTAACACAATAATGACTTTAAATGATCTTCTGGGGGTAAAAGCAGTCCGGCGTAAAATGACGGCATCAACAACACTCGACTACAACAACTCTTCCTCTTCTCTAAAGCAGCACAACATGGCCCCGCCCCCTTTGTTGTGTGTCCTCGGGGGCAGGGTTTATGTAAATCCTAGGGTTTGTGATGTCACAAACCCAGGGAGAAGCTCGTTGTAGTCTCTACCAGCGATTTCTGTAAAAGAAAATATCTCTCTTTGCTAGGGTTGGGTACCGAAACCCGGTGCCAATACGGCACCGCTACCTATAGAACCGGTATGTACCGGATCGAATCAGAATGCGAATGTCGGTGCCTCATTTCGGTGCCACTTAAATGCCTGAAGTGATAGAAATATTTGTCCTCTGGTGCTATGACACGGACGTAAGAAGCATCAGATTCATCAACACTCCTGATCGCTAGTTAAATTTAAATACTGCGTTCATGGGGTGTCAGAATGCTCGGAAAAATTATTTCCTGAATGAGAAAACTCACGTGAACGTTGGAAAGCTTTGATGATAGCCTACAAACCCAATACATCTTTGTAGTAATGTTACTGTCCATTTTGTTTTCACATTTCGAAGTAAAAATCCCAAATCGTCGGGAAGTGAGACCATCCGTGAAGCGCGTGAGCGCAGCAACTACACTTGCGCTGATTGCAGTGCAGCAGGTGGTCTACCGTTAGCCTAGTTAGCTAAATTAAACGCGCTTAAATTAAAATGCCTAAAACTAAAAGCTCCAAAGTGTGGCTATATTTCACCAGAAAGGATTCTGACACCGCGACGTGCAGCAAATGTTTTACAACAGTTGCGTGTAAAGGGGGAAACACGTCAAACCTAATGAAACATTTGGGGGCACATGGAATATGCTCCGTGTTTGACCGCTCGCGGACATCAGCTGACACGATCAGTGTGGATGACCTCAGCCCCAGTAAGCGGGACAGTCTTCCCATATTGTCTGCACTTTCAAACAGGCCTCATCGACACCATCTGAGAGAGTTTTCTCCTGTGCAGGACATGCAATAAGTCAGGAGAGGTGTCTATTTTGCCAGAGAAGGCAAATATGGTCATATTTCTGCAAAAAAATTGCTGAAATTTGAAGCTGTTAAATTATTGTAGTTGAGCTAGTTGGCTTAGGTTTTACTGTTGTTGTGTTTTGTATTTACTTTAATATTCATGTATACTTTAAACTTTTAATATATTGTTCAATTTAAAGAACTCTTTTTGTCCAGTAAAAAGGTATTCTTGACTGAGTCATCCACCATCATTTTGTGGCTTTTTTAAAGTATCGGTTCAGGCACCGTTTTGGCACCGGTACCGTTTTAAAAGTATCGATTTGGCACCGGTATCGAAAAAAACCCAAACGATACCCAACCCTACTCTTTGCATTGAACTTTGTCAATAATGCAGAAATTCATCCATCGTGAAAAGTAGTCCGACCTCAAAAGGACAATTCAGACGAATTTACAGCTATGAAAACATCAATAATTAATGTCATCGCTTGAAGAAAAACACAAGCTTCATAATCTTAGATGTTCTGGCCATTATACGTTTTTTCAAAATGTACTGAGAGCGAGTAAATTATTGACGGGATGCCACTGATGTAAATGTCCCAGAATATTCCCTTTTAAGTGTGTCTGCAAGTCTGTTTTTCTGTTGTGGTTGTTTTCTTTTAACGCTTTTCTGAAGCTTGCTATTGATTTACGCACAGCTGTGCATTTGTCATCTGTCTGACCTGTCACTGTGTGATGGATGAAAGAGAATCTCCTTCTATCCTGTGGTCCCCTGTAATATCTTTCTTTTACAAACGTTTACAGGTTTATATCTAGGTTGAAATTGCCTGTCTGTCTTTGTGTGCCGCTTGGGCGCTTCAGATACACCTTTTCGATTGTTAAAAGCGAAGACTAGCGAGAATCCTTTCAGTTCGTCACATCATTTTCACTCAGCTCTTTAGATTGCATGAGGAAACGGCATGTCTCGGCTCTGTGATTTCCTTCAGCTCATGTGTCTGTTCTTTACTGACTTGCAGATGATGGCATCATCCGTCCAGTGACTTTCTGGGTAGTAGGAGACTTTGACCTGCCCTCCGGACGCCAGCTGCTGTATGACGCTATACGTCACATGGTAGGCCAATGTCGCTGAGCCAGCTCCGTCCTCATGCACAGTGTACGGGATTGAACTTTGCTTCTGAAGAACAGGACGTTTACTGGCAGTTTCATTATATTGTTGGTGGTCAAAAGTTTGGACGCATTACTATTTTTAATGTTTTTTTTTTTAAAGAAGTCTCTTCTGCTCATCAAGGCTGCGTTTATTTGATCAAAAATACAAAAAAATCAGTAATATTATGAAAAATTATTACAATTTAAAATAATGGTTTTCTATTTTAATATACTTTAAAATATAATTTATATCCAGTGATCAAAGCTGAATTTTCGGCATCATTACTCCAGTCTTCAGTGTCACATGACCCTTCAGAAATCATTCTTATATGATGATTTTTCTAATTTTACTAATTTATTTAAAATATTTAACAAATTTTTCTGTATTTTTGATCAAATAAATGCACACTTGATAAGACTTCTTTCAAAAAATGGTAACGTTCCCAAACCTTTGATCAGAACTGTATGTGTTTACACAATAAGGATATAACTTTTTTTGACTTTTTCAAATAAAATTGTTCCTGTATCCTGAATTAATCAATGTTTTTATGCAAAAGTTCAAGGAAAAAGACCTTAATTCCTAAGTTTAAAAAAAGCTCTCCCCAGTTAAAAAATGTGTATGTTTCAGAACAAGGGTATTTTTATTTTTATTTTTAATTTAATTAATTAATTTACTTTTATTTTTGCTGCACTCACATTGTTAGGAATATTTTTATCTTGTCGTCTGGTGAATGTTCATTTTAGACATGCATATGCATGTTTTGCTGAATAATTTTAGTTTTTTGCTCTATTTTGTTTCTAGTTTTAATGATCAGTTTTAGTCATTTTAGTACTTACTTTATTTCAGTTTATTACCAAGTGTTTTTTTTTTAATCTAATATTTATATATATATATTTTTTTCAGCTTTATGTCAATTAAAACCAAAACTATTAAAAATAATTTCCATTAGTTTTAGTTATCAGTAACAGCACTGGATATTTTAACATGCATGCGATTTATATAACAGCTCCTTTAATACAACTTTAAATATTTGTCACAGAGTGGGGAAAAACAAGTCTGAGCTAACCATAATTTGTTTTCTTCTTAAACTTTAGAAAACCAGTAATAATGTGCGATTAGGAGTGATCAATAATCCCAGCGAGAACCCGTCTAATGAGAACAGCCCGATCGCTCGAGCCATATGGTCAGCGATGCAGACCCAAACCTCCAACAATGCCAAAAACTTCATCACCAAAATGGCTAAAGAAGACACGGCGCAGGCTCTTTATGGAGGAAGTGACATTGCGGAGTTTGCTGTCGGGGTAAAATAAGCTCTACTGTAATTCATTTACAGTTGTGATGGATTATTTGCTCAGGGTTATTTCACTGTTGCTGCTGCGAATGTCACTTTTAAACTGCGGAATTTAATATAGAGCCAATCCTTTTTCTGCACTACAGGGCATGGATGTTCCTCTGTTTAAGAGTGCGTACGAGTCCTCTAATGTGAACTTCCTGTTGGCTCACTCTGCCTACTGCCAGGATGTCCTCAAACTCAAGAAGGGCCAGAGAGCTGTGATCAGTAATGGAAGAGTAAGTTTAACAATTGGCCCAAAACTTCTGACACTGTGAAAGCTGCTCTGATTTGCTTCCTGTTTTTCTCCTCAGATCATTGGTCCGTTGGAAGAAGGGGAGGTCTTTAACCAGGATGACTTTTTGCTTCTGGAGAACATTATCCTAAAGACATCCGGGGAGCCCATCAAGGGCAAAATCCAACAGCTGGGCATGGTCGAGGACAGGTATGCTAGACCAATCCAGTTACACATGCTTTTGTTCATGTATTCACATCAGTTTGCTTGTAAAGCCAATATCAGGGCTCCACATCCGAGCTGTGGAAGGACTACAATGCATTACACATGTAGTCTCTGCAGTAATTACTTCCTCTTAATGAAGTGTGTCAGTCTGCCTTGAAGACGGAGACGTAATAAACGTTGCGTTTTATGTGTGCTTACTGGAAGAGCAGACAGAGTCGGTGACACCATGTTCATTATCCTCTCAGTAAACTTTTAGAGGGCTGAATATTGAAGTGTTGGCTGTAATAGAGGAGGCGGTCATTGTCTTTATCAGCGCTTCAATCTGGGCCTCTGTCAGGGAGTTTGAACGAACAATGCCATGTGCTCAGCTTTGGTGGTGCTCTTGTGATCAATACTGGTTCGAATCTGGTTTGTTATCCTCTCTCTTTTGTGTGTGTCAATAAAAGTGACAAAAATAAATTACAATATAGCTGCAAGCAACAGTCATCGGGCTTTAAGGCGTATTATGTTTTATTTAGCAAACATGTCACCACTTACAGACCATTTACAGCTAAAACACGCAACTTACTAAGGAAATTTATGGTTTTAGCAGCTATTGAAGATTAACCTAGGACTAGTTCGCAAAAGTGGACGATTTCTTACAAATTTCACATGAGTTTTGTTTCCGGTTGGCCTCCGTTAACCTTCTATGACAGCTGCTCAAAATTCATTGGCTGACTGCGGCCATGTTTTTCGAGATAAGCGGATGTCCTTGTAGATAATCGCGGCACCTTGTACAAAGACATCTAATACCAGTTTTCAAATCAAACGGACTGACTGTTGCATAGCTATAGCCGTTTTCGTGTTTTTTTTATTTTTTCATTTATAGCACCACCGTGTGGCCAGTTGCTGCATCCTTTTTCACGCGACCACACACCGAGTTCGTACATAAGTGTACCAAATTTAGTGAAATTATCTCTTTCCGTTCACATGCAACAGCCGTTTTAGTAAAAGTAGCTCCACTTCTAACGTTTCAGCGGACGTGAATCAAAATTTCTAATTTTTTCCGATAATTATTGACAGACTCCAGAGAATCTTTCTGCACTGGTTTGGTTCCAATTGGGCGAAAAACCTAAAGCTAGCTCGCAAAAATCCAAATTACCCGAAAATTCCATAGAATCCTGTTTGAGGCCGTCTTTAAACGACCTTTAAATGTGTGTGACAGAGTGAACACGCCGTTTCTGTGCGTGTCCCTTTAAATGCAAATGAGCTGCTGCTCCCCGCCCCCTTTCCAGAAAAGGAGCTTTAACAGCTCAACAACAACAAAGCTGGAGAATCTCACGAAAGTGTTCATCCTTACATTGTTCAACACTGATGGAGAGACTCAGGAAGAAGAAAACATTTCATGTTACAGGAAAGCATTTGCATTCGTTCTTGCTTAGAGTAGATTTTGAGCCTCAGTTTGTGTGTGTTGTGATTTAGAGCTAGTGATCTGGTGATGAAGGTGGACGCCCTGCTGTCCTCCCAGCCCAAAGGTGAGGCGAGGATTGAGCACACTTTTGCAGAAGACCGATACAGGTATGTCGCTTTCTACTTCTCATAGCTCTAAATCTTTACAATTCATTTGTCAACTTCTTCCTCTCCATTCCTTTTCACAGCACCGTGAAGATCAGACCAAAGGAAGAGGAAGTGTACTTTGATGTTGTAGCTGTTGTAGATCCGGTGACCAGAGATGCTCAGAAACTGGCACCCCTCCTCCTGGTGAGAACGTCAGCACACCTTCACTTTAAAGGAGAGTTTACCCCCAAAAATTTAAATTCTGTCATTAATTACTCAGCCTCATGTTGTTCCAAACTCAAAAACACGAGCGTAATTGACAGAATTTTCATTTTTGGGGTGAACTATCCCTTTAACACGAGTTACACAAGCGAGACGTGTGGAAGCAGATGGTTGAGTTACCATAGGTACCTGCAGGGGCTGGACTGGACCATGCTGACCACTTAGAGCCATTATGATTTGACAGGAATGTTGATGAAAGAATGATGATCCAGGATGTTGTGTATAAACCTGCATTAGTCATCTGGTCCCCCTCTGTGACGTTTCACGGGTACGGTCAGCCAGCAGCGGCTCTGCATCTGAGCTTGGCTGTCGGTGAGATTCATTTGGTTGTTTGTACCTTGACTCGTGTCACTTCCTGTTTGCCCACTCAGGTATTGAAGCAGCTGGTCAACGTCAACCTACGAGTGTTCATGAACTGCCAGTCCAAGCTCTCTGACCTCCCACTGAAAAGGTTAGAGAGAAAACTCTCATAACCTTCACTGTTTAATTCACTCTGAAGGACTAAATCCTGCAGTTAATGTTTGACAATTTGCTGTTTTGTATAATATAATGCTTGTTTTTGAAAGCGCATCACCATGATTTGTTTTTTTTTTCCTCTCAGTTTTTATCGATACGTCTTGGAACCGGAGATTTCGTTCTCGACAGACAGCAGCTTTGCTCCTGGTCCGATGGCGAAGTTCTTGGACATGCCCCACTCGCCATTGTTCACGCTCAATCTGAACACTCCCGAGAGCTGGATGGTTGAATCCGTCAACACACGCTATGATCTGGATAACATCTACCTCGAAGAGGTAAGAGTCCATTAGCCGTTGATCCTACACCTAATTTTTAAAGGGCATTTTGGGATATTGCATAAAAAACATGTTGTCAATTGAGGCGGATTATTATTATTATTATTTTTTTTATTCAATAAGAAGACTTGTACATAAACGACGATGAAAACGCATTAACTGAATAAATCCCTCGATGTGCAATAAAAAAATTGTGACTTTGCCTCAATAGAGGGTGTGATTAGACAACTGGACTGACCAGCGGACCATCGCATCGCATCTCAAATGTTGGTTTGTTTTTGAAAGTCGTCTCATCAAGCCTACAGAAAATCAGTAATATTGTGAAATATTATTACAATGTAAAATAATGGTTTTCTATTTCAATGTACTTTAAAATATAATTTATTTATATGATCAAAGCTCAATGTTCAGTGTCACATGATCCTTCAATGGTCAGTCTAATATGATCTATTATCAATGTTGGAAACAGTTGTGCTGATTAATATTCACTGGATTCACTAAAAAGTTTAAAAAATACATTGTTTATTCAAAATAGAAATCTTTTCTAACAATATATATTAGTCTTTATTATCACTTCATCAGTTTAACACATGCTTGCTGAATAAAAGTATTAATTTCTTTTAAAAAAAAAAGGAAGTGAAGTTTACTGACCCCAAACTTTTGTGCGGTAATGTATATTGGATGTATATTAAATAAATGTTATTTTTTAAAACTTCATCAAAAAATCCTGGAAAAAGGATCACAGGTTATAAAATATATTAATCAGCACAACCGTTTCCAACATTGATGATAAATCATCATATCAGAATGATTTCTGAAGGATCATGTGACACTGGAGTAATGATGCTGAAAATTCAGCTTTGATCACTGGATATAAATTATATTTAAAGTCTATTAAAATATGAAGCCATTATTTTAAATTGTAGGAATATTGCACAATATTACTGATTTCTGTGTTTTTGATCAAATAAATGCAGCCTTGATGAGCAGAAGAGACTAAAACTTTCAAAAACATTGAAAATAGTAATGTGTCTTTTTATTAAACCATAGGCAAATATTCGGCATTGTGTTCATTTAAGGATTAATTCAGTTCAGAATGAAAATTTCCTGATAATTTCAGTGTCAGCTGCACTGAAACTGACATTTGGACCTTCAACCCGTTGAACCCCACTTTAAAATACTGGAATGTTTTCCTCAAAATTTCGAAAAGCGACATCTAGGATGACATGGGGGGGAAATAAATTATCAGGACATTTTAATTCAGTAGCAACTAATCCTTTAACAGTGAAGTCATATCCTCTTCTGTGCAGGTCGACAGTGTCGTGGCCGCTGAGTACGAGTTGGAATATTTATTACTGGAGGGTCATTGTTTTGACGTAACGACAGGTCAGCCGCCCCGCGGGCTGCAGTTCACTCTGGGCACTGCCTCCGACCCGGTCAGGGTCGACACCATCGTCATGGCCAACCTGGTGAGTGGACGTCACACACTCATCTGGGGAAAAATAATTGCCTCAATAAGTGTCTCAGAGGTCACTCTCCCTTACTGTCTTTAACAGGGTTATTTCCAGCTGAAAGCGAACCCAGGAGCCTGGATGCTCCGACTGCGGAAAGGCAGGTCGGATGATATCTACAAAATCTACAGGTACCTATTATTATGTGGTGTCAGACGTCTGTCTTTCCTGTTCTGTCTCCTCACTTGATTTGTCGCTTCACTTTTTTAATTCCCCCGTCACAGTCACGACGGCACAGACTCTCCCGCCGAAGCTGAAGATTTAATCGTCGTCCTCAACACCTTCAAGAGCAAGATCATTAAAGTGAAAGTAAGTAATGGTGTCTGGATCAGGTGTTGGGGTGAGGTCACATGAGAGGTCTCTGTCTCTGGTATTAGCAGAGATGAATGTGAGAGATTTCTTCCACCTCTGCTGGACTGGAGAGATGGAGAGCGAGTCTTCACGTTTCCAGTACACACTCGAATATCTGACAAGCTGTCACATGTCAGCAGGGTGTGGGCGTGTGTCCGATGTGAGGTGTGCTGCTTCCTGTAGGGCTGTGGGTGGATTTAGAATGAGTGTGTTTATATATATCTGAATTTTTTGACATGTTGTGGCTTTAAGTGTACAGCAGGGGCTGTAGGGAATGTCTTTGTTTATGCAGCAGTGCTCGTGTCAGGGTTTGGATTATTGGTTCTTTATCAAATTTGGCTCTCTCTCTCTCAGTGGCTGGTGTGTTGAGAAATAAATTTAATCTCCCTGATTTGTCATACTGGTTGTGAAACAGCATTTCGCATTTGGATAAAATATTTGTTTGTCCTTATAAGCCTTTTAGTCTTTTTTGTCCTGTTAGTGGAGCATTTGGAATGTCGCCACATGGAGTGCCACTAAATAAAAAACATAAAAAAAGTCTTTTTTTATCGCAATTGTCAGTTTGCATCTCGCAATTCTGACTATATAACTCGAAATTCTGAGAAAAAAAAAGTCCGAATTGTGAGAAGTCGTAATCGACCCTTCGCAAACAGTTTGATTGACAGGCGATCTGACCAATCATAACCCCGAATCCGTCATTTTGTCCATCAAAGCGGTCAGGGGAGTTAGTAGATTAACGTTGGTGAAGTTGAATCACGTCTTGAAACAACATTCCTTCTGATGTTCATTCATGTTTATTTGATGCTATAAATGAACTAGTATGAAGAGATGATCGCTTCACGAGGAGCTACAGCGATCTGTCACCACACATTAAACACACACTAGACGCTGTTTATTGATTCAACTGCTTTAAAACATTACTATATTTTCATACGTTGTCAGTGTCCTCTTTGCTCCGATGTATTTTGCACTCCGTGAGAACATGATGTGTGGCATGAGAGCGAACATAGCAACAGTAACTAAAGGGGGCGGGGCTTTGCAAAGGGTCAATTACTTTTTTTTTTATTATTATTTCATGGTGGGGAAAAAAAATCTAAATGCTGATTTGGTGCTCAAGCAGCATTTCTTCTTCTTATTATTATTATCATATATTTTGTTTGTGCCGCTTAATATTTTAGTGGAAAACGTAATACATTTTGTCAGGACTCAATGAATAGAAAAATTCAATTTATTTGAATTAGAAATCATTCTAAATATATTCACTGTCACTTTATGATCATTTTGAATGCATTTTGGCTGAATATAAAAATATTAATTTCTTTCAAAAAAAAGTGTAGGTGAGTCAAAATCACCAATCTTTTTTAAGTGGCTAGTTTGCATATTTTTAATTAATTCTTGCCAGCAAGGAAGTAATTCCTACGTTATTTTCTGTATTTTGTTATTGTTGCATTGCGTGGTGCATAATGCAACTCAAAGCTAGCTAGTAACTCCAATTGTTTTTACTAATTTGTTCATGAACCTGCCTGTCTGTGAATGAAGCTTTCATTTCCCGATCAGAACAACCATATTAAACTGCGTTAAACCAGCACACGTGCTCCGCATTAGTGCGCTGGGATTTAACGCATAGATTCTGTTGCTCTATATCACGCCCACAGGTGCAGAAAAAGCCTGATATGATGAACGAGGAGCTTCTCAGTGATGGCACCCATGAGAACGAGTCTGGATTCTGGACATCTCTAACCAGGTACACACACCCGGCAGCTCCGTCGCCTCTTCGGCTCTACTTTAGCACTCACTCACAATATTTGTCAACTCAATGCTTCCTTCTTTCTCTCTTTCAGAGGATTTACTGGCGCTTCAAAGCCGGAAGAGCCCAAGCAGGAGAAAGACGACGTGATCAACATTTTCTCCGTGGCCTCTGGTCACTTGTACGAGAGGTTTCTCAGGTAATACAGCTGCTTTTGTGACTTGCCAAACACTTAATCCTGCATATATGGGGCCATTCACAATGTTAATGCACATCTAGCTGTTTGTAAAGCAAAAATATTGGTATTCTGCTTGAATATTAAAGGGATGAAAATTATTCCATGATTTACTCACCCTCAAGCCATCCTATAGGTATATATATATATATATATCTTCTTTCAGACAAACAAAATCAGAGTTATATTAATAAATATCCAGGCTCTTCCAAGCTTTATAATGGGAGTGAATGGGGGTCGAGATTTTGAAGCCCAAAAAAGTGCATCAATCCATCATGAAAGTAATCCAATGGGGTTAATAAAGGCCTTCTGAAGAGAAGCGATGCATTTTTGTAAGAAAAATATCCATATTTATAACTTTAGTTACTATTTTTTTATAACTTTATAGTTACTATTCACTCCCATTATAAAGCTTGGAAGAGCCAAGATAATTTGTGATTGTGTTTGACAGAAGAGAATCACACCTAGGATGGTAAATCATGGGGCAACTTTCATTTTTGGGTGAATTTACACTTTAATTGGGTCCTTGGTCACCTTCTGGGAACATCCAGTCAGGTATCTTAACTTGTTTCTTTGCTAATGTAGGATTTGTGACCTGAGTAGTGCGCACTAAACACGCATATTTCAATCTGTAAGTTAGGGCTCATTAATATTCATGAGTAAAGCCTTTGCCCTTTATTTAATGCATCCAAACATATCCAGTAAAATAACTTTAATCAATAACATTGTAAAGCGTAATGGCTTAAAAGATCTTTCTGGAGAATATAATCAAATAGTTATGAATGTCATAACATAATGTTCATAAAGTGTTCTCTCAGGGATGCCGTTGTTTGCACAGTGTTGGCGTAAAGCCCTGTTCATGTTCTCAAATGGATCCTGACATTTCTGCAATGACAAATATATGACTTTAATATAATTCTTATGTAATGATATCGCATCGCTACAGCTTTGACATGTAACACAGACAAATCCTCTTGTGTATATTCTGATGTGATGCCGAATCTTCTAATTTCTCGTATTAAGAAAATGCAATAACTTTCCGTGACCGTCTGGCTTGGGTCGCGTCTTGACTTTTTATGACATTTTGCTTTATATATAGTTGTTGTTTTTGAGGGAACAGGTCTGTATTGAAATGCTTGCCGTGTCTTATTAGCGGCGGTGTTATTGGTTGTGTAATGCAGCTCAGTTTAGAAGGTCACTCTCATAACTCTTCTGCGGCTTGTCACACCGTGGTGACCTTTGACCTCTCTCTGTCTCTGCAGGATAATGATGCTGTCTGTGCTCAAACACACCAAGACACCCGTCAAGTTCTGGTTCCTCAAAAACTACCTGTCTCCAACTTTTAAGGTACTGGATTCAAGATTGAGCATGATTTGCTGAAAAAAAAAAAGGCTCAGTTTCCACCTGGTGTTAAGATGTTTTGGTCGATCGGATCACCAGTAGACGAGGGAGACTCATTCCCGTTCACTCCTGGTGTTTTAATCCGTCTCTTCTGTCCTGATTTCTTCGAGGGGAGGGTCTATAGGAGGGTAAATGCATGTTTTTTCAGATATTTTGATCTAATGCACTAAATAAGCTCATGTGAACGCAGCCGGAGATGACGGAAAAACACACGGAGAGCATCAGAGAGAGTGTGTTAGAAATCAGGAACGGTGAAGAACTTTGGTGCGTTTTTCACCTTCAAACCAAACTCGGGTCTTCATTCGACAACGTTTCAATCCGTCTGGCTGGAGCTCTTCCCATAATGTTTCCGCATTAGGTCAGCAGACGGAGAGTAGACGGTCTGTTTGAACACATTCCACCACATGAGCGTCTACACGACCAAAACTATGTGTTTTCAACTCCCTCTGGAAGTGAAGCTCAAATTTAGTGTCGTCCACTTGTGATCCGATCGACCAAAACGCATCTTAATATCAGGAGTAAAGAGGGCCTTTCTGACCACAAACGTTTGAACGGCGTATGCTCGTGTGTCTCTTGCAGGAGTTTATCCCGTATATGGCAGAGAAGCATGGTTTCCAGTACGAGCTGGTGCAGTATAAATGGCCACGTTGGCTTCACCAGCAGACGGAGAAGCAAAGGATCATCTGGGGATACAAGATCCTCTTCCTCGACGTGCTCTTCCCCCTGGCTGTGGACAAGATCCTCTTTGTAGACGCGGATCAGGTACAGAAACAGAGCAATGTAGTCTCTAGTGAGCACATTATTTTTGTACGGTTATGTATAGACGGATCACTCATTTGTAGCAACTCAGAGTTTGTTATGGAGTCTGAAGATGATGCTCTGCTGCCACCTTTGGGTAAAGAAAAATACAGCTGGAGTTTAACTATAAAAAATAACAACAATAAATACAAATAGTGTAATATTTAAACATTTCGTTTCTTGTAGGAAATGCAGGTTTGAGTCACGTCCTGAGAAAATAAAAATCTAGGATTGATGAATGTTGCTGTGCTTCTGTCCCGCAGATAGTCCGCACCGACCTGAAGGAGCTGCGGGACTTTGATCTGGAGGGGGCGCCGTACGGTTACACGCCTTTCTGCGAGAGCCGAAGAGAGATGGACGGATACCGTTTCTGGAAGTCCGGCTACTGGGCCAGTCACTTGGCAGGACGCAAATACCACATCAGGTAAGAGGCGCTTTTTTTAATCTACCTTTAATTTTAAATGATGAAACATCTAAAACACTCATTTTGGAAGTTTAAAATGGCTTCGTCAAACATGCCAGTACCAAGTCGGTCTGTGATTGGCCACTGAGTTCACTTATTATTAGTGAACATAGAATATAGTGAATTATTATAGTATTTCTGGTTACTGAACTAAAAATTTATTATTATTATTATTTTATTTCTTTTTATTTATTTACTTATTCATTTTTCCTTGTTTGGTCCGAGACAGTGTTGTTTGTCTGTTCTGTGTTTATTTCTGAAAATCTCTAAAATAAAATATTCAAAAAAAAAAAAAGAATATAGTGAATTATTATTCTAATGGAATTTATTGATCAAATTTAAGAATGTGAAATGAAATATGAACATTAGAGGGGAAAATGCCCTTTTATAAAGGAAAAAATATGCTTATTTAAATTTGTCAAAGCTGATGAGAATAAATATTTGCATCACAAGTGAATGATTTAATGTCACATGACAAGGTTTAATGTTGAGCTGTAAATGTAAATGACTTTGAAGCTGCTGTGAAGCGCTATATAAACAACTGTGCCTTGATTTTTGTGTCATGTGCTCCTCAGTGCTCTATATGTGGTGGATCTGAAGAAGTTCAGGAAGATCGCAGCCGGAGACCGACTGAGAGGCCAGTACCAGGGTCTGAGTCAAGACCCCAACAGCCTGTCCAACCTGGACCAGGTGGAGCGCTCGTTCTTCATCTCTTCTCCTCCGTCAGTTCCCACACAGAAAAGGCTCAATCAGTGTGATTGATTGATTGTTTTTCCCTCTCTCAGGATCTGCCCAACAACATGATCCACCAGGTGCCAATCAAATCTCTTCCTCAGGAGTGGCTCTGGTGCGAGACCTGGTGTGACGATGCTTCTAAAAAGAAAGCCAAGACTATAGATTTGGTAGGTCCTTCGTGTTCTGCACGCACAAAGCAGCTAAAACTCGAGGTAGTCGTGTTTGCGGACATTAACTGACTCTTTATCTGTCGTAGTGCAACAACCCTCAGACGAAAGAGCCGAAGCTGCAGGCCGCCGTGCGGATCGTGGCCGAGTGGAGCGACTATGATCAGGAGCTGAAGAGAATCTACAACAACTTCCTGGGGGAGAAAGAGAGAGCCGTCACAGACAGCCATCAGACGACAGACTCAAAACACCCAGGTGAGGGCGGTCTCCTCTTCCTGTTCGGCTCTTGTGGAAGCGATTGTCGCTGTAATCCGTTAATGGCACGATTATGGTACAAAACAAGAATTTAAATTGCATGTCTATACACAGTTTAAAGCAATCGTGTTTTTACAATAAACAGGAAATAAATAACATTTAAACAAAATATGTAGAATGTAAATATTAAAATTTATTTGACATTTTTTTAAGGTCCACATTTTGTTATTTCTTTGGTTTCACAATTAAAAAATAATGTCGCTTTTTTTTTTTTTTTTTTTTGATGAGAGGAAATTATGCAATAATTTACTTTTTAGTCATTAAAATTTCAGTTTTCATTTACAGTGATTTGAATATTTATTCAACATATATCTACATTTTGACATCAAAATTTTGGAGTCAGTAACATTTATTAATGGTTTTGAAAGGAATTTTGCTCACTAACGCTGCATTTATTTGATATAAAAATACAGTAAAAATAGTGAAATATTATTCTAATGTAAATCATCTGTTTTCTATGTGAATATATAGTGAAATATAATTTATATCCAGTGATCAAAGCTGAATTTTCAGCATCATTACTCTAGTCTTCAGAGTCACATGATCCTTCAGAAATCATTAATATGATGATTTGATGCTCAAGAAACATTTATGAAATGTAATAGAGTAACACATATATATCAGTATTCCTTGAGTAGAATGAACAGCATTAATTTAACAGACATATTTTGTAACACAAATGTCACTTTCGATCAATTTAATGCATTCTGACTCAAAAAAATGCCAGACTTTTGAATAGTACTGTATAAATATTACATTTATCTTATATATCTCCAGTTTACATTTCTTTAGAAGTGCTGCCAAATCATGATTAATCACAGTTTGTTTACATAATATGCCTGTACATAAACACACACACACACACACACATATATATATATATATATATATATATTCAACAAAAATATATTATGTTTATAGATAAATTATAAATCTTAAATATATACATACATATGTGTGTAAGCACAACTATTATATTGGATGTGATTAATCGTTGAAAAATCGGCACCAAACAACATTTCAGCCTCATTGTGGAAACACTCATGATTAATTTGCATCTGTTTCTGCTCTTCTTCCTGTCAGGTGGCGACACGCACATAGAGCTTTGAGCCGAAGGAGAGGGACTCTGTTCAAAGAGTCGTCTTTTCTTCACCCTTTTTAAACCGAGCCTATCCTCCAGGAACGGCTTGACATTCGTGCTGAACTTGACTTGAACAGAATTAATGCGAAATCCCTCTTTTGTACCCGAGCGGCGGCGGAGGTTCTGGGTAAACGACACAGGCGGAGGACGTCTCCTCTCTCCAGGCACTTTTTGATGTTTAACCCCATAAACAATTCCAGTTCCACTAAAGCAGGAAGTACCGTAGGGAATAACCTGATTGCGCAAGAAACTACACGTGCGATTTTAACATTGAGAATCGTCCCTCTCAGTATCAGACACTGACCCGCTCGAATGATTATTAACATCATGATAGACATAAAATTATCTTTTGATTCTGGCGTTTCCAGAATGACTCCTCAAAACTCAGGAACAAGCTGTTCGATCGATTCTTTTCTGTTCCGCTGAAGGAAATGTTTAATTCGCTGAGAAGTTAAAGCTCCGGTAGTGTCGTCACGGTCTGTTGTCGGCTCATGCTTTATGATTTATTACGGTATTCGGTTAATGAAACTCAATCAATGGTCCTTTTCGCCCGTCAGGATTAAGCGGATGTTTCCGGACTCGCTCCGGAGACGCTGCTGGTTATCAGTACTGGTTGTTGGTTTTCTTTTAGATTTCTCACTGGCGTCCATTTCTGTGGTAGGTTTGAGAATGACCACTAGCTTCATACATTTGATCAAGATTCAAGGGCTGGGATTTTTTCTTCAGCGTTTTAATAATATAGATGTGTTCAGATTTTTCGTCTCTGGTTATTGCCTGGAAACGGCCGTCCGATCTTAACGCGTGCCTTGGTTCTGTTCGAGAGGTACATACAGTGTCTTGTGCTTTATCTGCTGTTCTTTCACTGATTCCGTCAAAACTATGATGAGATGTAAGATTAATTGTGGGATGACAATGTTTTGTAATAAAAGATGTACCAAAATGGAAGCGTTAATTTTTTTTTTACAACCTCAAGCTAATAGTTCAATTATTAATATATGTTTAATTTTTAATACGTTTTTTCTTTACACTTTTTTCTATCCACTCATTGCAATGCAATATTCTACCACACGATGGCAGCACAATCCAGGAGTAAAACTGCAGAGAGAAAGAGAGATTGATGATGATCACCTTCTTTTTAGATGTTTCACACAAAAATGGTCATTTAATCCCTTTCAAGATGTTCTAAACCTGTATGAGTTTCTTCTGTTGAGTCATTTTGATGATTATGGGCAACCAGACAGTTTCTGCTCCTCATTTTTTTCTATATTATGGAAGTCAAAGGTGAGCAAAAACTGTCTGGTTGTCAGCATTCTTCAAAATACCCTCCATTATGTTCAACAGAAATAAGATCAGACAGGTTTAGATCAATCTGAGGATGAGGAAATGATTAAACATCCATTTTTTCAGCCTTTGATATGAAGTTTTGGAAATGAAGTTTTGGTAACACGTTACAGTAAGGCTCATTTGTTAACATTAACATGAGCAATTCATTTGTTATTAATCTTGGTTAACGTTTGTTAATAAACATACGGCAGTTCATTGTTTGTTCATGTTAGTTCATGTTGAAATTAACAAAGATGAATAAATGCAGTTCATCTTAACTAAAGTAGTCCAAAGTAAGAGTTTTCCTGTTTGTGGCTTCTCAACACTTTTTATTGTGTGTTTTTTAATGTTTTTTTCCCCAAGTTCTTTTCAGTTTTGACATTATAATATTAGGCTCAATATTAGATTAACAGTGCCGTTAAGCAGACGAATTAGAGCTCATTTTCTCTTAGTGATGAAGTCAATTAAACTCCTCGTTATTGCTCTACGAAAGAGTCCTTGAGTCTGATCAGTGGTTTAATGAGTTGTGACGGGTGGAGAAGGTTTCTGGATGCAGTAACACCATGGTTTTTGGACATGCACCATGATATTGTTTTAAAATCTACAATAGTTGCAGAATTGCACGAGAAATTGAGAATCATGAATATATATATATATTTTTAAGAGCGATCATTATTGTCCCACGGTTCATTCACAATTTACTAGAGCTTCTGAGTGAATGTTAATTGCTGCTGTCTATTTAAACATTTTAACTGATTTGACTGAATTATATAAAAAAAATGGTTTGAGTGAATGATTCAATGATTCACTCGTAAAGACTTGATTCATTACTGGATGAATCGGCGTTTTTGAACGAATCTCTTGAATGATTCACTGACACATACAGTCACTTGTCGCCATCTACCGGTGTAAAGATGTAATTGAAACTATCTTTATTTGAAACGTCAATTTGTATTTTGATCGCTGCTGTAGACATCATTGTTTATATCCGGACTATAAACATTTATCCCAGTACGTCTTTTAATTTTTATATAAATAAATAAATATATATATATATATATATATATATATATATATATATATATATTATATATATATATATATATATATATATAATATATATTATTTATATATATATATATATATATATTATTTATATTTATATATATATATATATATATATATATATTTATATAAAAATTAAAAGACGTACTGGGATAAATGTTTATAGTCCGGATATAAACAATGATGTATATAAAATATATATTTATTATTATTTATATATATATATATATATATATATATATTAGTTTGAATCAGTAAGGATGCTTTAATCAGAAATGACAGACAGTAAAAACATTGTACCAAAAAAATTATATTTCATACAAAATGTTGTTTTTTTGAACATTATGTTCAATAAAGAGTCCTGAAAACATGTATCACAGTTTCCACAAAGCTCCACAGCCATTTTCAACATCAGAAATGTTATTCGAGCGGGATCATGTGACACTGAAGACTGGAGCAATGACGCTTTGATCACAGGAATAAATTGCGTTTTAAAACATACTCAAATAAAAAGCATTTCTTTTACTGTATTTTGGCCAAATCAAAATCCCTTGAGTGTGTGTGAAGTTCTCAGTATCCTCACGCCAGCGCTGAATTCTCCTGACCAGGAGCGTGAAGGGTTAACGTTTCTATTTACAGAGGAAGAAAAAACTAAAAGTTTGTCAATATCAACTGAGTGCAGAGCAGTGGAGCCAGAAAGAGGATCATTTACATGTAGATGATAGTTTTAGCCCGGGTCCATTCTTTCTCTCGTTCTCTCTGTCACTTCATAGTTACCATGACAACACGCATGCCATTTATTTCTGTACATTAGGCGCAGGCTGCTCGTCCTCCGCTTTGGCCGCTTTTTTTCCTCTCTCCAGACCTCTTTTTAGGAGGATGAATTTGCATCTAGATGAGTTTGTGCTGTCTGTCCTCCTCTCTCTCTTCCCATGGTTTTATCTTCCTTCCCTCCTTTTGTGACCTTTACTCCGTCACTGCGCTCTCGTTCCTCTCCGCTCGCTGGTCATGGTGCTCTCGGTCCGCTGAGGCCTCACGAGAGAGAGAAGTGATGTAGCGGCGTCATATTGGACGAGACGGACAGAAAATGGCAGCCCTCCTGTTGCTGGGGGAGACTCCGTGTCTCCAGAGCCGAAACGGAGGGAGGGAGAACGTGTCTCCACGTCTCTGTCCAGATGGCACTGGTCAGCCGTCCCTTACTCGGCGGGCACATTAAAACGGATCACTGATAGTAATGACCAACACCCACATCTGTTAAGCCACGTCCCTTGTCTGGGTATCCGGGCATCCCGATGCCTTCTGCCCTACACTTTGATCTCACTAACGGCTGTCGGTCTGTCCGGGCCAGGAGGCTGTCCGTGTGCCGCCTGTACGCGTGTCTCCCCCTGCCCAGCGGGAGAACAGTTTCAGTAGCATTTTGCCAGCTGGGACTGGGCCTTTATCTCATTTGCTGCAGTAAATTCACAGAGTTTATTGATAAATGTTCAACAGCCAAGTGCTCTGAGCTCGGGTGGCACGCACAAATGGAAAGAGATTTGTTGAAACGGCAAGATCCAATCTGATTGGCAGGTTTTAAGCGATTGTGCCGATTTAATCTGTCAGAGTGTGAGGAAGTCAAAGCCATTCCACTGATTCAGTGTTGCCATTGTTAAGTATTGTTAATTTTGAAATGAAATATATCAAATGGAAAAACGCACACCTAAAAGCTTGCTTAAAGCAAAAATGTGACAATGACTGTAAAGTACTAAAATTAAACTAAAACTGGAATTTAAAAAAAGCTCAATTGACATGAAATGAAACGTAATAATATTACTAAAATGTAAAATGAAATAGAAAATTAAAAAAAAAAAAAAATGGTCCCCACCTTCCCCAGTTCCACCTGTATAAATCTGCTACGGGTAATTAATGTATGTGTAACACAGTTCATAAGAACGTAATAATATTACTAAAATGTAAAATTAAATAGAAAATTAAAGAAAAGAAAAAAAAGGTCCCCACCTTCCCCAGTTCCACCTGTATAAATCTGCTACGGCTAATTGATGTATGTGTAACACAGTTCGTAAGAACGTAATAATATTACTAAAATGTAAAATTAAATAGAAAATTAAAGAAAAAAAAAATGTCCCCACCTTCCCCAGTTCCACCTGTATAAATCTGCTACGGGTAATTAATGTATGTGTAACACCGTTCATAAGAACAGGAAGGAGGAGGCGGAAACCGGCGAACATTCAACATAACTTTAATTATCAAATAAATAAACAAACAAACAACAAAACGAAAGTAAAACACACAAGCATAATAAAACACAACATAAAATCCAGGCCTGGTCCTCTCTCGTCCTTCACTATCGTCGCTCCTCCGTGAAAGATACGAGACCGGTGTAGCGCGCAGCTGACGCTCATCATCACTCGCGCCGTTCCCTCACGGCTCTCGCCCGCCCTGCTCGTCACAGTACGTTACATCATTATACGCTCACGGCAGCATGTTGTGAATATATTGGCAGTAGCAATAACAAACAGAAGCAGCGAAAATAACTAGCAACAGTCATGACCAGCAATAACCAACAGCAGACATATCAACATCGTTATATTCGTTACCGTGCCAAACACTCTGTCTCATGACAGAACTTTAGTTTTATTTCCTTTTAGTTTAGGTCTTTTTAAGTTGTTCGTCCAATATTTATATTCTATCTAATTTCGGCTTAGTTTAAATAACGAAAACAATATAAACAGTTTGTTAACAATAAACAAAACAAAAATGCCTTGATATCTTTCCGACGCACTGCGTCATTTTTCGGGTTTCGGACAGCGCCGTTAAGCGGGCGAGTTCTCATGCTGATATGAGGAGCAGTTGACTGACCGTTGTGGAAAATCTTGAAGCAAAATGTGTCCGTCTCATTGCCTTTCATGCCATGACCGTTCTGACCCAGCCCTCCTGTTAAGTCTCTCATCCATACAGGTGTCCTGACCTCTGTTTCTAGCCTTCATCTTCTAGCAGGTGGGGTCAGCGGGTGATGCTACATCCTTCTATAACCTTTCTGTCATTCTCACTTCACAGTTTGCCTCTGCGTGTCCTGTTGTCTTTTCTATCTGCTGGTCAGAATAAAGGAGCCCTAAAGAACTCCCTCATTTTAAAAGCCTTCTTTGTTGACCGATATATCCGATCTATACCCGTTTAATGGATGAGCAAACAAGTGAAAAAGGCAAAACAAATCTGAGAATGTTGTTTAGCATGCAGCCGTGTTCATCCTGCAGTAATGCGTTGAGCCATCGGGGGGCGCTCTTACTCTACCAGCCACTGACCGCACAGAAGTGAATGTGAAAAACACTCCAGGATTTAATTGTTCAAAGTGACTCTCGATGGCGGCGGGAACAAATGCACTCTTCCTTTGAGAACATCCATCCGTTCAGTGGCCTTTAGGAGCACAACCACATGTTCAAATCATCTTCTGACTATGTTGGATGTTTAAGTTGCTTCTTGTTGGAGGCTAATTCACACACACGCACCCGCTTCAAAACCTTCAAAGTTGCTGGATTTTGATTAGTCATTTTCACACTTCCACAATGATACGACAGAAGTTAAATTAGCCTTGGCTACTACTAGCCGCAGCGCTACGCTTAGATCATTAGCCTGAGGTCAGCGCAAGTGTGTCTATAAAGCATAGCATTATATGACATAACATGGCTAATTATAACTATGTGGTGTATTTACCAGCAGCGGCTAACAGGGTCACGCTAACCAGCCGAACCTTGTTTCCTTGTTTCGCACAGTTAGTTAGCGATACGCGTGTCCGCCGGTGCCGCTCACAGTTGATTAGTCTACGAGTTTTCACTTGATTAGCTCAGACTGATGTGTTTTGGTGCCAGAGCTCCCATTTATGATGATTTGGCGTCAGAAGTCGGAGCGCAGCACGTTGACGGATGATCTCACTGAAATCTAGATCCTCCTCATTGATAAAGACACTATATTTACCTCATTCTCAAAGCATCATAAATGACCTTAAATGATGCATTTTTTATTCAGAGCGTGCATGTGACTAAGGTTCGTCCTCAGTTATTGACACACAAACGTATTTACAACACATTTAATGTTTGCATTCGATAAGAAAATGTTCAAACAAATGGCATTTATTTTAAAGTAAGATACATTTGTCACGCTTCATACAGAAGTTTGTTCTGAGCATCATCTTGCTTGATTCAATGATTTATTAATATAATGCAAAATGAAAACGTTTAGTATTAAACATGGGTTGTGTGTGAGCACTGATCAATGTTCATCTGTGAGGAAAAGCCTCAGTTTGTAAAGTGATTCTTCAGAAGACTTCAATTAAATTCAGATTTCTGTTAATATGCGCTTTTTAAAGCGTCAAGGACACGCACTGAAATCTCTCAGGTTTCATTAAAAATCAAAGACTAATAATGAACGGCACTTCTACAGAATTTATTCATCTTTGTTAATGTTGATCTCATGTTATTAACATGTTAACATTAGTTAATGCTCCGTGAATCACATGAACAACTGTATTTAACATTAATGAAGATTAGTAAATACAGTAACAAATGAGTTGCTCATGGTTAGTGAATACAATAATGTTTAACTAATGAACCTTAGTGTTTCATTTGTTTTTCAAAGATGAAAATGGGTTTAGAACGACATGGCGGTGAATAATTGACCCGTCGCCGGCGGTTTGATTGACAGGCGATCTGACCAATCAGAACCCTGAATCCGCTATTTTGTCCATCAAAGCGGTCAGGGGAGTTAGTAGATGAACGTTGGTGAACTTGAATCACGTCTTGAAACAACATTCCTTCTGATGTTCATTCATGTTTATTTGATGCTATAAATGAACTAGTATGAAGAGATGATCGCTTCACGAGGAGCTACAGCGATCTGTCACCACACATTAAACACACACTAGACGCTGTTTATTGATTCAACTTCTTTAAAACATTACTATATTTTCATACGTTGTCAGTGTCCTCTTTGCTCCGATGTATTTTACACTGCGTGAGAACATGATGTGTGGCGTGAGAGCGAACATAGCAACAGTAACTAAAGGGGGCGGGGCTTTGTGAAGGATCAATTGATGGCAGAAATTTTATTTTCGGGGGAACAAACCCATCAAGTGTATTAGGGTTCAGTTTACATGACACCATTTTCAACTAAAAATGGACATTTTTTTGTGTTTTGACCACTCCAAAAAGTGCACGTTTGATACCCAAACAACAAAAACACAGATCTGTGAAGTCTATAGACGTGCGTTTGGCGCGATTGTAAAGTGACATCGCCATCTACTGGCGTGACACGCACAATACAGCCATTCCCGCGGATCATCTATAGAGGTGTTATGATATATTGCCGTACGATGCAAAAATGTTACGAGACGTATCGTAGAGTGCTGGCGATATGACGGTTGACGTGACCTGCTCTGCGACAGCATCGTGTTTTCATCACAGTTGAACATCATGAGTTCAGCTGAAACTCAAACTGAAGATGCCCCGTCTTCTCATTAATCCCTCGTCTTCAGTCACGCGACGGTAAAAAACACAGACAAAACACGTAAACACGGTGCCATTACACTTAATTCTAAGCTCAAGTTCAATTTTAAATTTTTTTCAGTGACTTTTCAGTTGTTCATTTGAATATTTAAGGTTTTCTATTAAACCTTGAAATGTGATCTTGTATGTGTTGCAATTTGTTAATGTTTCTGCAATATTATTTGGATTTCAGTTTTTAAATTTAGTTCAAAATATCGTCTATACAAAGAAAAAACGTTTTGTTTTACATCTTTGTCTTGAACACGCATCATGTTCTATATCAGTATTTTTAGGTCTCGTCAGATGAATGTATTCCCGCCGTAGAGCAGATCAGGCCACGCAAGTTTACAGAACACAACTTCCACACAAAAATAAAGAAACAATTAAATATCGATGGTTTGATTCAGACGTCCACAGAGAAATGAGTGTGTTTTTATCGTGTGTGTAAAATCAAAGGCACGGCAGGGCTTCCTCAGCGTGACTCCTATTGTCAATCTGCTGCGAAGGTACACAAAAGGACGTTGTAAATGCATTCGCCGTAAAAAACGGATTAAAACTAGACAGAAAATCTGATTAGCATTGATTGACATCCTGTAAGAAGTGACAAGCGTCACTTAACAGTGGGTAAGGAGGCTGCGGCGTGGGATGTGTTTTGCAACCTCACGCCCAGCGGGTGATTGGCAACGCCGCGTCTGACTGACCTTCAGCAGGTGTTGAAAGAATAAAGAGGTTTGCGCGAACACGTCTACCGCACACACAACCCCCTCTATCCTCCGGCGTCCTGCCTGAAGCACGGTCAATACTGATAACTCAGCCCTGAGCTTGTGTTTGCACGCTTTCCCTGCCCTTGATCCCCCGTGTCCTCCCCGGTGAGTGTGCCGCTGTCCAGAACGGAGGAACGGGAGCCTCAGCCTAATGACTCCATCCAGCCTTGTCGGCACAACACCGTTATAAGCACTCAAACGAAATATGGACAACATCCCAACTCTGTGGAGGGTTGGACTGAAATATCTGTTATTTCCCCATCACAGGGTTAAAAACAGGAGGTTCAGATGAATTAATCATGTCTGCGGTGAAAAGCGTATCATCACGTTCATCTTTGTGGAAAGGTGCTTCTGGTCAATGTCATGTTGGGAAAGAACAGGGAACTGAATTAGCTGGAGGAAAGCGTGTTAAGAGTGTGAATTGTTAATGTTTTGGATCGTTTCAAGCTCACAGTCGATCTCTCAGTTTCTTCTCCTTAAATCTCTTAGGAGAGACAAAATCTGAAAAAAAATGGATTCTTCTGGGTAACACTTTATTATAAATATACTTACAAATTCGTTAATAGTTAATTCATAGTTAACATATTGTAGATATTAGTGGGCTGTGTACAAATAGTGACTTCATTCATTGTTGCTGCAATTAATACAATTATTATTGCTTAATTAGCTCATGTGTAAAGAGTTAAATAATGTTATTTATTAGTTTGGAGTAAAGGAACTGTGATTTGGTTATTAGGAGTAAATAATTCTCACTTTAGATTAAGTCATGCAGAATGAGAAAATGTCCATTTTTGACAATGACAATTAAATGCCTTAAACTAACATTTATTAGGCATATTTAATCATGAAATTCTGACTTTATATCTCACAATTCTGACTTTATATCTCGCAATTCTGACTTTATATCTCATAATTCTGACTTTAAATCACGTAATTCTGACTTTATATCTCACAATTCTGACTTTATATCTCATAATTCTGACTTTAAATCACGTAATTCTGACTTTATATCTCACAATTCTGACTTTATATCTCACAATTCTGACTTTATATCTCACAATTCTGACTTTATATCTCACAATTCTGACTTTATATCTCACAATTCTGACTTTATATCTCACAATTCTGACTTTATATCTCACAATTCTGACTTTAAATCACGTAATTCTGACTTTATATCTCACAATTCTGACTTTATAACTCACAATTCTGACTTTATCTCACAATTCTGACTTTATATCTCAATTCTGACTTTATATCTCAATTCTGACTTTATATCTCACAATTCTGACTTTATCTCACAATTCTGACTAATTCTGAAAACAAAGTCAGACTCCTTGACAAGGCTTTTTTTTTCTTTGAAGTTTTTTTTTATTTTGAGCACAGTTTAAGACATTCAGATCTCATCTAAAACCTTAGAAGAGCTGCATTATAGAATTTTGTAACATATTTCTCCATTTATCGTTAATCGCGATATCACAACAATTCAGATATCATTTTCGTCCTATTAACTTGTTTTAGAATCACGCTTTTGTTATATAACGCCATAAAGAGCGTCCGCCTGCTGAAGAGATGCAGGTTAACAGGTGTGTGGAGCGCAGGAAAAAAGTGTGATTTGGCAGGACATGAAAGAGAAATTGGAATCAGACTGGTGATGCGGAGACAGACAGGGGAGGAAGTGTACGAGGGCATGAAACATGCATTTCTTCCCTACCCTTAGATGCTGAATGAAAGCACACGACTCATCTAACGACGGAAAATCAGTACTAATGGCTTATTTCACAGGTTTTCCTCAGCCTGGGTTTGTATCTGTCTGTAAGAGTCATCCCAAGGATATTTTGAAATATAATCTTTACACAATTACTGTCCTAACTTGTTTTCATGACAAATTTATTTGAACATATATTAAATAACTAAGAGATCACTAACAGGTAAAGTAAGTAAATAAGCTAATATAGTGCATATATTGAGTGAAAACCTTCATTTCTCTAGTGAACTAACATGCTGTGGACACTAAATGACTCACCTGAGGTAAATGTAATGCTGAGATATTATTCTCAAGCTGTTTTATTGATGCTTGAGAGATTACACGTCAACATATCTATGTGTAGATTGTCTGTTCTTCTTCTGCTGCACTTTTTCCTGTTGTGACGGTTAGCAAACACTGTTGCATTACCGTGTGCGCCGTATTCGTCATCTGACCTTTGCAAAAGGGACAAGACCTCATCCGTCCCTCAGATCAACCAGACATCAATCTACCAGCTATCAGAGGCCGGACTTCCTGCTTTCATGTCCATCACAGCTTTGAGAAAATCTTCTGAAATCATTACGAGGAGCGCAGGAATCCGAAAGTGGAGGTGAAGCTGAGACCCTGTGAAGCCCACAGTTTATTCCTCCCTCTAAAATCTCTCACTTCCTTCCATCACAAGCTGTACTGCTAATAACTGCACAAGTCTGATGGATTAAAAGGCCATTTTTATAGGATTCAGTGTACAAAACTCCTTTAGTTCGGAGCCAGTTTGCTTATGATTTATGTTGCAATGATGACAATAATAATACCAGTGTTTTTGCACACGACATAAATCTAAAATACCCGTTAAGAGGACTAACACTCCGTCCTTGCCAGCGCAAAGAATCATTTTGAAATGGAAATGAGCATATGGATATTTCGTCATGGCTCTTGTCAAGGTGGAGACGCCTTTCGCAATGCCTTTTAGAGAATCATTGGCACTTTAAGGTTGCTTTTATGCATTAGAGAAGGATTTATGGCTATATGCGTGCAAGCGTTGGCCAGTAGGCTAATAGAGTTATTGACACCGCTCCGTATGGCCACACTCTTTCAAGTGGCCATCAATCCATCCATCACTCCCCTTTAAAAAGGGATTTAGACAACCCGATGCATTTCATTAAGACTTGAAATTACTTTTGAAAACAGGGAGATAAATAAAGCCAGTCATGAAAGCAAATGCTAAGCAGACACTTTGAAGGCGAGAGGAAACGCTTAAATCATCGTAATGTTGCACCAAAAAAAAAGAAAGAAAAAAAATCGGGAGCGTGAAATATCCATTAAGTAAAACAAAATGAAAATGTGATTAGAGAAGTGTTCCTTAGCCGTAACACCTCACTCTTCATCAGGCTAAAAGACGTCCACAAGCGCCATAGAAAGCAGTGAAAGCACAGAGATTCAGTCCGTCAACTGAATCTTTTGCTTAATATTCTAAGAAAAATTTCATGTCAGTCATCCTGTTACTGATTGCATCAAATTACAGCTGTAATGAAAGATCTCATTGAGGTTGTGATTTGGGTGTGAAGGCTCTTATATTTATTGTTGTTCATAAACAGCAAGAGAAAAACACACTTGTAATCTAATGCTTTGTCTCAATGTGTGATTCTGTAATTATGGAGAGAGTAAATAATTAGAAAACAATACATAATTCATTGTTGACTCCGATTCATTAGTTGGAATCACATTAATGAATGTTTCATAAATGGATGGATCGCATTTGGAAGGTGGGGAGAAGTTTGACGGGGCTGGTTTTTGCTAAAAGCGCTTGAAGTTTCCTTCAAGGATGACTATGCAGATGAGCTGAGCAGTCGTTCAACCAGGAACAAACCAACTGGGAGCTCCAAACAGCCCTGCTGTGAGGTATGGAGATGAGAAGTCAAGAGTTTAATTCATATTTGCTTTCAAAACAAATCACACAAGAAAAGCTGTAAATCCTTAAGGGTGCCATGAAGTTACTGTTTGCTTCTCTTTCCGACTTTCCAAATGTAGTCTTGAGAAGCCAGAACTTTTTCCATGTTTATTCAAAGTGTTGTCTTAACCCGCCACGAGAAAGACATCATATCAGAGAAGAATTTGGTGTGCTTGTACGTATACGTATCAAATAAATTGAAAAATAAATAAACTTTATGGGTAATAATACATTGAAATTATACCGGTTTATACTTCAGAGATTTAACTGAACCTCAGTGCATTATGGTGGGGTAAGTTAAAACGCTGGCTCAATTTACCCAAAATCGTTTGGCTCACTTTGCCCCATAGCTGCTGTTTTGGAAAAAACTAGCTAACTTACCAATTTAGGCTAATATTTATCTAAATGATTTGCATGGTTTTATGCGCTGCTAAATCACAAATATGCATCATAAATATTTGGATAGATCATAGGTAGGTAGATGGATTGATGGATGGGTTATAGGTAGATGGATGGATGGATAGGTGGGTGGTTGATAGGTAAGTGGATGGATGGATAGATGATAGATAGGTGGATAGATGGGTGGATGGATGGTTGATAGGTAGTTGGATGGATGGATGGATAGATGGATGGATGATAGATAGGTGGATAGATGGGTGGATGGATGGTTGATAGGTAAGTGGATGGATGGAAGGATGGATGGTTGATAGATAGGTGGATAGATAGATGGATGGATGGATGGATGGATGGTTGGATGGTTGATAGGTAGGTGGATGGATGTATGGATGGATGGATAGTTGATAGGTAAGTGGATGGATGGATGGATGGTTGATAGATAGGTGGATGGATGGATGGTTGATAGGTAAGTGGATGGATGGATAGATGGATGGTTGATAGGTAAGTGGATGGATGGATGGATGGATGATAGATAGGTGGATGGTTGATAGGTAAGTGGATGGATGAATGGTTGATAGATAGGTGGATGGATGGATGGATGGATGGTTGATTGGTAAGTGGATGGATGGATGGTTGATAGATAGGTGGATGGATGGATGGTTGATTGGTAAGTGGATGGATGGATGGATAGATGGATGGTTGATAGGTAAGTGCATGGATGGATGGATAGGTGGATGGATGGATGGATAGATGGATGGTTGATAGGTAAGTGGATGGATGGATGGATGGATAGATGGATGGTTGATAGGTAAGTGGATAGATGGATGGATGATAGATTGGTGGATAGATGGGTGGATGGATGGTTGATAGGTAGGTGCATGGATGGATGGATGGATGATAGATAGGTGGATGGACGGATGGATGGATGGATGGTTGATAGGTAAGTGGATGGATGGATGGATGGTTGATAGGTGGATGGATGGATGGATGGTTGATAGGTAAGTGGATGGATGGATGGTTGATTGGTAAGTGGATGGATGGATGGATGGATGATAGATAGGTGGATAGATGGATGGTTGATAGGTAAGTGGATGGATGGATGGATGGATGATAGATAGGTGGATAGATAGGTGGATGGATGGATGGATGGTTGATTGGTAAGTGGATGGATGGATGGATGATAGATAGGTGGATAGATGGATGGTTGATAGGTAAATGGATGGATGGATGGATGGATGATAGATAGGTGGATGGATGGATGGATGGTTGATAGGTAAGTGGATGGATGGATGGATGGATGGTTGATAGGTGGATGGATGGATGGATGGTTGATAGGTAAGTGGATGGATGGGTGGATGGATGGATGGATGGTTGATTGGTAAGTGGATGGATGGATGGATGGATGGATGGATGGATGATAGATAGGTGGATAGATAGGTGGATGGATGGATGGATGGTTGATTGGTAAGTGGATGGATGGATGGATGATAGATAGGTGGATAGATAGGTGGATGGATGGATGGATGGATGGATGATAGATAGGTGGATAGATGGATGGATGGATGGATGGTTGACTGGTAAGTGGATGGATGGATGAGTTGATGGATGGATGGATAATACGTAGATATTTTGAAAAATATGATGCTGCACTCCAAGTCCAAACTGTGATAATCTGTTTCAGAGGATGTTGGTCAATAATTGTTCAGTTGTTCTAAATTAATCCTCACCATTTTCTTGAACATCAGACTTGCTGTAAAGAGGCCTTGAGTCGCTCGTGTTGTGGACTGTTGGAAGAGTTGGGAAAATAAATATGGAGTCCTATATTGGTCCTTTTCCTCAGTAAATTATTTGGGCCAACTTTATATACGAGACAAATATTTTTATTTATCTTTTTTTATTTTTTATTTTCAGACCGCCTGTGATGTTTTACTCAGGAAATTCGGCCGCCGTTATCTGAGTCTCACAGGAACTGTGTAATCAATGCCGTCCCTCTGTTCCCATTCTTCCTGCGTCGCGCAGCCCACCTACGGAAATAAGACGCCACATGGTTTACATGCAAAATGTGTCATTCGGTCTATTCAAAACCAGATGGGCAGCATTGACCTGAGAGCGCTTGTTTACCTTGCTTAAATAGTTTTATCTTCTGCTCGGAACAGGCCAGATTCCTTCTCCATGGTTTTACTGTCAGTATGTGTTAATTAGTCTGTATTAGACTGTGTGTCTCCGTAAAAACGCTAAATGAAAAGACAGTTGGTAAACTCCCAAATGAGCATCTGGCTTCTACAGTTTACAAACTAGATGAGTGAATTAATTTAGGCACTGTTTTGAAAATTCACTTAATTGCTGGAATAACATGCGTTATATGGCTTGATAGGAGGACAAATGAATCTTGAATTTAAAGGGCCGACTTTAGGATCCTTCATTTAGACCCAATAATTGCTTCAAATTTAAATGGATTAATTGCTAAAGAAAATTGCCATCCATCCGTCCATCCATCAATCTACCAATCTACCAACCTATTGTCCACCTATCTAACATCCATCCATCCATCCATTTACCTATTATCCATCCATCCATTCACCTTCATATCATCTGTCCGTCCATCCATCCATCCACCCAACCTATCATTCATTCATCCATCCATCCATCTAGATATGATCATCCATCCATCCACTTGCCTATCATCTGTCCATCCATCCATCTATCCATCAATCTACCTACCTATCGTCCACCTACCTAACATTCATCCATCCATCCATCCATCCATCAATCTACCAATCTATCATCCGTCTGTCCATCTATCCATCCATCCATCAATCAATCTACCTACGTATCGTCCACCTACCTAACATCCATCCATCCATAAATCCATCTACCTATCATCCGTTTGTCCATCCATCCATCCATCCATCCATCTACATATGATCATCCATCCATCCACCTGCCTATCATCTGTCCATCCATCCATCCATTCATCCACCCACCTTCCATCCATCCATCCAGCCATCCACCCATCCACCTATCCACCTACCTATGATCCATCCATCCATCCATCCCTCCATCCATTCATCCATCCATTCATCCCTCCATCCATCCATCCCTCCATCCATCCATCCATTCATCCATCCATTCATCCATCCATCCATCCATCCATCCATTCATCCATCCATCCATCCATCCTTCCATCCATCCATCTATCTATCTATCCATCCATCCATCCATCCATCCCTCCATTCATCCATCCATCCATCCATCATCCATCCATCCCTCCATCCATCCCTCCATCCATCCATCCATCCATTCATTCATTCATCCATCCATTCATCCATCCATCCATCCATCCATCCATCCATCCATCCATTCATTCATTCATTCATTCATCCATCCATCCATCCATCCCTCCTAACAATCTTAATTAGAGTAAATGAGTGCATGAAAGTTCATCTCTGCTGTAATGCAACATAACAGTCTCTATGAAGAAAGGGCGAGTTATTTGAAATGATTGAGTGAGCATTATTTCAGAAAAATCATTTGTTAAAGAAGTCGCTAATGGTGAAGGTAATTCTCTGAGGTCACTTTTGGATTCGTACACCAGACTCAGAGCCAAGGTCCATATTAGCGTTCGGGAGTTCATGGCTAAATTTACAACTCTGCTCCTCAGAGCCGGCTGTTAATTTTCCTCATTTTATAATTCCAATTAGGCGAGCTGGAGACGGGAATGATCGGCCCTGTCTCTCTACCCTTTACCTTCAGATCTGAGAATTAGAGAAGAAATGACTGAGCGGGGCCGTGCGAGATCACATTCGGCCGGTAAATGACATTCTGAGCGTTTGCTTGAGTGATTAGGTGACAAGAGCCGGCCGAGAGTCCAGGCTCAGTGACAGATGCTGACGTGGGAAATTACCTGAAGATGAACCGATCCCTCTGTCTTCCCTTCCCTCTCAAGGTTGCAGTTCCTCAGCTTCAGATTGGTAAGTGTTGACCTCCACATCTCCTCTGCATCTCTCATCAGAAAGCACTCGGCGTGTGCTGTGAGCGGTTTCGTCGGCTCCGGGGGGATTGTGGATAAAGCTTACCGTATATGTACGGATGCTGGGATATTGTAGGGATCCTATTGATTGCGTGTAGATATTCATGAGTTACCTGCTTCCCGCTTGAGCTTCTATGGACAAATGAATAATGATCGAATGCCAGAGATACAGCATGGATTTATCACACAAATGAGGCCTATTATAGATTCTAGTCATGCGGATAACACTTGTTAGAGGGGTGAATCTTTTTGCTGAGAGCATATTTCCTTCCTAATACTTTTCATATTATATGCTATTTGCATCTGAAAAACAGGAAGACATTTTTCAATTTCGCTAAAAGAAGCTGAACGTACAAGTTCTATTAGTAGAAAAGGTTTATTGTTTGACATCATAACGGATTCATTTTACTCGCCTGTCTCGCTTTCAGTTTTTCTCTCTGCGTCAGGTTCAGCGGCTCGTCTCCTGACCTTGGCTGTCTTGACCAGGCTGTAATATTTGATTCGGGGGACCGTAGAATGGGACAGACTAATCTAAATGAAATGAGCCAGGATTTTTCACACTTCTATCCCAGGCTGAGAGAAATACGGAGCTCTTCTCCTGTGCCTTCTCCAGTAAAGCGCTTGTGTAAAGAGCCGAATCACAAACACTTTGCATCCTCAACGAATGCTTGATTACCACGAATCTGCACATGTCGTGCGCCGTAACGGTCACTTATTGTGAAGGACACTATTGCTAATGATTTTATGCAACGTGAATGACTTATTTGTGTGGTTTGATTGTTAAGAACTGTAAATGTGTTATGAGATCTGTCTTGTAAGGTAGTGCTTTGATACCCAGCACTAGAAAGATAATTAATAGAATTAGTTACCTTTGGCCCGCTGTAGAGGAAACGCGAACATAATCAAGTTCCCTCCGCTGCTTTGAGTGAAATGACACTTTTTCGGCTTTCAGAGTGGCATTATTATGTGATTATGTAATTATACAGTTGTTTTTTAAGGTCAGTCCAATTACATTGTAGAATCAGCGTTATGTGATGCATTGAATGACTTGCTTCCAACAACTACTGGAGCTTCAGTTCATCGTCAAAAACAGGCAAATTCACACAGCGAAGATCTCACGTAGAATTGAGCTCTTTAAACCCTCGTGCTTTCAGACGTCTCACCATTAAGTCTCATTAAAAGTTTCGAGGGGTAAATCTTAAGTAATCAGACGTCGTCGATGAAAACATGACTCGTCGTTCTGTTCGAGGTAATGAAGGAAGCGCTTACAAAAAGGTAATATTTTTCTGTAAAGTGAAGCAAAAGATGTCAACATTGATATAGGGGTCAGTTCAAAAGTAATCTGATCGGATTTCGGCTATCGGATTGGATCAAATCTTGAAAATGGGTTGTTAAAAAGGAAAATAAAAAAAAGGACTCTGAAATCAGATTAGATCACAAAATCCAATCCTGCTTTTGATCTGGATTAAATCATCAGTTTGTGTTGTTCAAAACTCTTTAGTAAGATTGGGATACCTTTGATCCTCTGATTTGATTTTTGCTTTTGATTAGTTTAACTGTTAAAGTAATAAATTAGAAGTAGGCCTAAGACTTTAAAAATAAAATAATCTCCAAACAGCTATACATATCATATATAACCCTATATATATATATATATATATATATATTTCCCCATCTCATATTTTTTTCCATCATCATGTCCCTTTTGGGGCTAGTAATTCAGATTTGGTAATCTGAAAAACTGTGTATCTGGATCGGAGACAATTTTGCTTTGAAAAAACGGCAAAAAAGTAAGATGGATTACCTGATCCTGGAGAGCAAAACATGGGATTTCCAAATCCAGATCATTCTTTTAGAACTTTTTGAACAACTGACCTCAGATGATTCAGATAAAGAGCCTTTCGTTGGCCATATTTCAACACAAACTCATGAGTACTCCTATGTATTTTATGTAAAGTGTGGTTTTACCACACACATTTATTGACATCTACACTAAAACATATTTTATTTTCCTCTCAAACACAAAATTGTATTATGTTCAAGTTTAAATAGTCAACTAATGTAAGCATACTTTTACCCGTATTGTATCAGTGCTGTATGGAAGCCCGTTCCCGCCACTGTTGAGAAAAAAAATATTCCGTAAGTCATAATAATGAGAAACTTTCTCATAATAATGACTTAACATCTCATAATAATGACTTAGTATCTCATAATAATGACTTAACATCTCATATAATGACTTAACATCTCATAATAATGACTTAACATCTCATAATAATGACTTAGTATCTCATAATAATGACTTAACATCTCATAATAATGACTTAACATCTCATAATAATGACTTAACATCTCATATAATGACTTAACATCTCATAATAATGAGAAACTTTCTCATAATAATGACTTAGTATCTCATAATAATGACTTAGTGTCTCATAATAATGACTTAGTATCTCATAATAATGACTTAACATCTCAGTTAAAGATACTAAGTCATTATTATGAGATAGTTTGTAAAAATTTTTTTTTTTTGATTAAGTTAAAGATGCTAAGTCATTATTATGAGAAAGTTTCTCATTATTATGACTTACAGTGGCGGGAACGGGCTTCCATAGCGCTGTCAACCAGTTTTGTAACAAGAAGCGAAGTTATTGCAAATAGCAAAGATATTTTAATGGTAAAGTAATTATTTACAAGTCCTGCGTCTCGTATTTTCAGTTTAGAAAGAGAACTAATGTAGTGCTAATGTGAACGAATCACTTTAATTGGTTCCTTTTATTGAATTGGTTTAAACAGGTTTGTAAAACAGTCTGATTTGCTTTAGATTGAATCCTAAAATCTCTCTCTCATTCACTCACCACAGAGAATGAAACTTTCTTTAGCATGAAATCTGATATTTCTCTTGATGTACGTACAGTAATATGCCACTTAATCTATAATTCCCTGCCATTCATACAAAATGTAACCATAACGAAATGAAATACAGTTCAAACATGCTGTGCGGTTACTTTAAACTTTAAAATCAAAGAGATTTCCATGCAATAGTGTTGACAGAAACAAAATAAGGCCATTCCGAAAAATACACATCCACATGATACCTTCGAGGATTATTCTTGTCAGCGCTCGTGTTTCATCACTTCGAGATTTTCCCTGGAATCCTTCATTCTGGTTGCAGCATCACTTTAGAAAGCCTGTTGCATTTTTATAGCCTCCTGCTTCCATGCGCTTTACATAAAATAATAACACACGCGTGACCTCGGCCGAACCCTGTCCCTCTGAAGGGTCATTTATACGCTCATTAGTTCAGAACAGACTTTGACCACGCGTCCTCATGTGAAGGACCCGCCATTTGATAAAAATAATCGCTTTGAACATGCAGATAAAGCAGTGTTGATTCTTCATTAAACATGTTTTTTTAGCTCTTTTTTAGTCTTGTTTCACGGAGAGCCTCCCGGATAACCGAGAGACGGTTAAAGTGGCTGTAGAGTGATGTGTTGCCTTTCAAAACACGCTTGTTACCAAACCGGTTTGAATTCTATGAGGCGGTTATATATACGAGCCTCTGGATGTTTGTCTCCGAACAATATAATTGACATTCTGAATGGCTAATGAGACTATATTAGTTGCAGATTGCACTCACATTCTGTCTGTCATGAAGGAATCTATTATAATAGTATTAGTGTAGTAAAGTAGTCTGCTTCATTGAAAAAATACTCAGCCTGTTTGTAAGAAATCAACTCGGCAGTGACAAGCACAGATTTCTTTCTCCTTCCACTCAGTGGATTGAAACGGTTTGAGAAATAGCTCCTCTCTCTGTAGAGATGTCTCTGCCGCCGTCTAATCTATCAGATTTGTTAGCTCTTATTTTGGCGTGCATCCTAATTCTGTTTCAGTGTTTTCAGGATTTGAATCAGCTCATTGTTTTTCTTCATTTCTTATTAAATAATCTGAAATGGATCGTTCACCTAAAAAAAGAGAGATTCTGTCATCATTTTCTCACCCTTATGTCACTTCAAAGTCGTATATTTTGCTTTCTTCTATTGAACTCATGCGGATATTTTAAATAAAAAATGAAAATTATCCCATGATTTACTCATGCTCAAGCCATCCTAGGTGTATACGACTTTCTTCTCTCAGACGAACACAATTGGAGCTATGTTAAAAAACATCCTTCCAAGCTTTATAATGGGAGTGAATGGGGCTCAAGATTTTGAACCCCTGAAAGGTGCATCCATCCATCATAAAAGTAATCCATAAGACTCCAGTGGGTTAATAAAGGCCTACTAAAGTGAATCAATGGGTTTTTGTAAGAAAAATGTCCATATTTACAACTTTATAACCCCCTGGAGTCGTATGGATTACTTTTATGATGGATGGATGCACCTTTCTGGGCTTCAAAATCTTGAGCCCCATTCACTCCCATTATAAACCTTGGAAGAGCCAGGATATATATAATATTATAATATATATTATAGTAATCAATTATAATATAACTCTGATTGTGTTCGACTGAAAGAATATAGTCACATACTCCTAGGATGGCTTAAGGGTGAGTAAATTATGGGATGATTTTCATGTTTGGGTGAACTACCCCTTTAAGCACGATGTTCACGCTGTTCTTTTACGTACAGTCAGCATAAATGTTGACCAGTAAAAAGTTGTCTTATGCTCTGTATTGTGCATATATTTTGTCCTAATTTGTGATGGACTTCAAACCAGGGGTCTCATTTGTAAAATGTACGTACAGATTTGATCTTAGAGCGTTCGTTCACTAAAATCCACGTCAACGTTCACATTTATAAAAATGGTCTTTGACGTGGAAAAGTGCTTGGCATTACGTGAGCACGTCTACACACTTTTTCTGGTGGTAGAGAGTCTGAGCACTGCAGGTATTTGGAAATCAAAGCAATTCTTGCCACTTGCGATTCTCAAGTAAAGGATTTGGATGTTGACTGGTGCTCTTTTACATATTAAAGGGGACCTTTTACAAGATGTCTCTGGTGTCCCCAAAATGCACCTGTGAAGTTTCAGCTCAAAATCCCCCACAGATCATTTATAATAGCTTGTCAAATTTGCCTCTATTTGGGTGAGAGCAAAAACACACAGTTTTTGTGTGTGTCCCATTAAATCCAAATGAGCTGCTGCTCCCCGCCCCCTTTCCAGAATAGTGCGGAGCTTTCGTTTTGCATTTGTCTTTTTTGTTTTTGTTTTTTTTTTTAGCTGAACTATGCCTTTAAAGTCGTCCCACATGAAAAATGGCCTACTTTGTCAGCTGTCCCCTGTTGTTATAAGCACTCTGATCTCCGATAAAACACAAATGCTTCAAATTTTGTGTCTGAATATGTATCTTCCACTATGTTGAAGGTTACAGTACTCTTGCATTGCTATTCTGGAGCCGTGATTGCAGCATGCAGCAAGGTGGAGGGAACATCCCAGAGGAGCGCAAGAGGCCTTCTTACTCCCGTTCTCCATTCAATTAGCACTAACTCTCTTTGACTTTGAAGAAAAAACAACAATTGATCTGTGCATCAGCGGCCCGGTGAGAGAGAGAGCGAAGATTCCTGGAGGAGGGCAACGACTCGCTGAGACAGATCAAAGCCCAGCCGGGTAAGCGATCACAACTTCTTCCTAATCAGAAAAAATACAACAGCTGTAACATTGTATTTTCTTAAACTGCTCCTTGAATCTTCCCAAACCGCCTCCTAAATTCAACTTGGATGACTCTAAAACGTGAGATATTTAGATGTAGAGAATGCAGAAGTTTCCATCACTGCAGTAACTCTGCACCATTTTGTTTGCATATTGATTTTTCTTCAGATCTATAGAGAAAGTCTGAGTTATTGCTTATGTACGCATCTAATGTGTTTGCGCTCCCATTTATGTGCTTGTCAAAAGTTAAGTGAACCAGAGAAAAGCTTTTGTTCGGCATGCTCAATAAGACCAGTGTGACATCGGGCGACTTTAAAATGTAACTCTCATACTTGGCAGGCGTCCACTGTATTGCTGTAAAACTCATTTTAAGATTACTTACTGTAAGAGGAATCTGTTAATCTGATGAGCAAGAAAAGGCATTTGAAAGCCGTCATTCCTCACTCAAAAAGATTTTTAGCAATTATAACACTACTCAGCACAACAAATGAACCACGTATGTAATATAATACAGCATTATGGAGAAAACCTGGGCGCAGTTGCTTTTGTTTGTATTCATTCTCCATCACCAGCGAGATGTATTCTCTGTGCCTGGCGATTATTTATGCGGTGTGTTTGCTAAAGCAGGATAAGGGTGGGCTTTTATATACAGCTCAGCGTCTCTTTACGAGGATAGCTCTTTTATAGAGAGGATGGCGTGGATGATGCCAGCGCACAAACGTAAAAGAAAAGCACATGAGAGTCCAGACGGTCGTCATTCAGGTTTTGATCAATTAGACACTCAGATGTGGATGAAGGTTGCTTTTCATCAATATGAACATTTTTGAAAAAGAACTTGCCATGTTGATGAACATTGATGATATGGACAAAAAAATCAGTGGGAACCAAAACCAAGTAACCAAGATTCTTCAAAGTATCTTTGTGTGTGTGTGTGTGTGTGTGTGTGTGTGTGTTTTCTGAAGAAGGAACAAATGGGCAAACTATCCATTTAATGCAGTTTTGTTTAACAGATTTTCTTTCTTCTTCTCCCTTCAAATAATATACTGCAACTCCAGGTATCACATGGACAATTTTTAGTCCTTTGAGGAGCTTGACAGCCGATGTTCGCCATCTTCTTTTGATGTATTATATAAGAGCATACAAAAAAAGAGCATGATGACCCTAAGATAACATGCTTAACACTATAAAACATTGCTTTTGTGTTCCAGAGACGCTAATTCATTGGGGATTTGAGCGACGTGAGGGTGAGTATATGATTCTTATTATCATTTTTAGATGAAATATCCTATCCTTTAAGTTCTTTATTTAGCTTTCGAGGCTAATTAAACGTGGTGTGATTATTCATTCGTCCCTCTCGTGTGCGCATTAACGGCGATTTGACAAAACGACCATTCTACACGTGTTCTCCTGCGAGCGAGCATGCCAGTCTGCCGTCTCATGCTGGGTTTTATTTGTTCTTATCATGTACCTGTCTGTCCAAACCAGAACTCCTTTCACGGCCCATGTAGGGCATTAAAGGGCAGGACGTGCGTGTCTTTGAAGGTATGAGATAGGACAGAGGATATGTGGACAGAACTGTAACCTACTGAGAGTGTGTGTGGGCTTGGCTTCAAAGGAAGGGCGTACTGACCTTTTCGTCACATCAGAGGGGAATAGCACAACCCGACTGCTGTCCTCTCCACAGGGCCTCTGTGATAGCGGCCACACAGAAACACACATACACCCTCACATAACTCACCTCGCAGAGGAAACTGGGCTGTGTTTGCACGGACATTTCAATCATTTCTATTTATCAAGATGATCTTATTAGTGATCGTAGGTATTCGAATATAATGTTTTGAAAAACACATCTAAAATGGGATAGTACCGAGCCCTTAAAGGGACATAAAAAAAAATATGAGATGTGAGAAAAGTTCTCTTTTTGAGAATTTTTGCGAGCGAACGCAGAAACATTACGTTTTTAAAGTAAATTTACATTACATTTATATTTAAAGTGAATAAAAATGGTCCAAGCACTGAGCCCTGAGGTACACCTCCCCTAACATGGAACATGGAAAAGAGGGAAAAAAAATGAGACAGTAGAATTGTTTTTGTCCATGCTTTTGAGTTATCGCTCAAAGTTTTTGCAAGCAAACCCAAAGTTTATTACTTTTGCGAGCGAACACGGAAACATTGGGGTCGGTAAAGTTTTTAAAATAGTTACATTACATTTACATTTAATAATTTAGCAGGTGCTTTTATCTAAAGCGACTTACATACGAGAACAATATATGCAATCAAACCAACGACAAGGCAACACATGCAAGGTTGAGACGTAAGCAGCTACCACTGGATCGTCTGACTGGAATGAGAGGAGTTGTGTGTCATCAGCATAGCAGTGATAGGATAAAACATGTTTCCGAATTACAGATCCTAGTGATGACATGTAAGTGGAAAAGAGAAGCGGTCCCAGCACTGAGCCCTGAGGTACCCCGGTAGCTAGATGTTTTGACTTAGACACCTCACCGCTCCACGACGCCCCGAAGGAAGAAAGAGACTTGAACTATCGGACTGTGGCTCCTGAAATGCCACTTCATCATGACGGTTGACAGGAGGATCTGGCGATAAATGAAAATAAATGGAAACTTTTATTATGCAAGGACGCATTAAATTGATCAGAAGTGAATGACTTTTCTTGTGAAAATATTTCAGTAAAAGACGTTTATAAAGACATTATATTATAGAAAATTTATATTGCAAGTAAAAGCAGCTCTTTTTACATTCATATTCATCAAAGATTAACATCACAGGAATAAATTAGATTCTATTTTATAAAATATATATTGAAATAGAAAACGGTTATTTTCAATCATTTAATTTCTGCCAAATCACAATCTATAGTTTGCATGAAAAGCGGCATGTTTGAATACGTTGCACGTTAAAATGGATTGCAGGTTGTTAGTGATTGTGCTTTTCTGGATTTTCCAGTTAGATAGACATCTTCACTAAACAACAGTCGGCATCAAAACTTTACAACTTATTGAATCATCTTATTTTCACTGGGACTATAATGCTGGAGGATCAGTCGAAACCTTGACAGAAATCTCCCATTTTTCCCATCTCCAGTTTTCTGTGTTCTACAATTGTGTTGTTTCTCAGCCGGCGTGTTTCCTCCATAAACAAAATGTATTATTTAAGTTGTGGTGCTTTGTTCGCAAAGTGTGAGTTATGAGTATCATAAGTCTTGGTGTCATAAACGATAGCTTGTTGGATGACGGAAAGTGTTTATACGTGTGTCTTGTTGCCTAGAAACTGGTGTTTGCTGTAAAAAAAAAAATGTTTTGAAGCAGCTCACCAAAAAAAAAAAATCGGTATCTGAAGTGGATAATCTCCCATGCATGCATGCACATAAAAAACGAACAGCTTCCTGCGAATGCATTCACCTTGCCGTGCTTCATCTTATCAGTGATGTTGCTGAGAACGCAGATTGTGTAGATTCTATCCCATTTTCTATGTATTTTTCTTTTGTTGTCTGTTAGTGAATGGCACAGCAACATCAGGGTCTCCAGCACATACATGTTGTGATGATAACGGCTAATCAGTGAAGCTGTTATCTAGAAATCAGTGACATTGATGGAGCCCTAAATGCATCTATCACTCTTTCACTCTGTCTGTTCGGGTCCTGTGGTTCATATTTTTCTGTGAACGTCACTGTCCCCTGAAGTCTCCTCCCCAAGTCAATAACTTTTGCTAGTGTGTGGCCAGTTGCCCTCCCACCTGGTCTGGTTTGTGTTATATTCATGCTGAAGCTTCTGTCCTGAGGGATAGAGCTTGTGAAAATCCAATATTGCAGTTATTGTTGTGTGGGCTCAGCGTGATTGAATGGACTAGAGGAGAATGGGTCACTTCACGCGACAGAATGAGGCTGGAAAGACAGATGGAGAGGTGCAAAGGGAAATAGTGAGGCAGATAAAGTTTGGTTCAGATCTGTGTTGACTGAATTCACAAATTTGTACAGAGCACAGCAAAGAACATGTTTTTTTGGGGGGGTTTTTTTGGGGCTCAGCCAGCAGGAAAAAGCACCGAATCTTTCAAGGTTTAACATGCGTAGGCAGTTTGGAATGGGCAGGATGAGATTCCAGGAATATGACTTCTCAGCTACTTATTTAGTTGTGTGAAGTGTCTTACAATGTAAATGAGTGCCGGTAGAAGTTGCTTAATTAGATAATAGTGCCAAGTGTTTGTAAATGCATTCCGTTAAAGTAGTTCGTTAAAAAGTTGTTTGTTGTTCCAAGTGTCTTTGAATGGAAATGAGTGTTTGTATCACTTGGATAATTAGATAATTATGCTAATTGTCTTAGAATAGCAATGGATTTCAGTATAACTTAGTTGTACCAAATGTTTTAGAATGTAAATGAGCATTAGTATACAGTGAGTTAGTTAATTGGGTAATTGTGCCAGGTACCATAAAATGTAAATGAATTCCAGTTTACTGTAACTTTTTTAATTACTTATTTAGACGTTTGGTTATTTAATTTTGCCAAGTATCTTATTAATAAACATCATTATCCTGTAGTTAATTAGATAATTGTGCTAATTAGTTAGTTATTTAGTTGTGTGAAGTAAATGAATTTCGGTAAATTAGTTAGTAAGTTAGTTAGTTGTGCGAAGTACATTAATTCCAGTATAAGTTAGTAAATTAGTTAGTTGTGTGAAGTAAAAGCATTCCAGTAAAAGTTAGTAAACTAGTTAGTTAGTTAATTAGTTGTGCTAAGTAAATTAATTCCAGTATAAGTTAGTAAATTAGTTAGTTGTGTGAAGTAAAAGCATTCCAGTAAATGTTAGTAAACTAGTTAGTTAGTTAGTTAATTAGTTGTGCCAAGTAAATTAATTTCAGTTAAAGCTATTAAATTAGCTAGTTAGTTGTGCCAAATAAATTAATTTCAGTAAAAGTTAGTAAACTAGTTAGTTATTTAGTTGTGTGGAGTAAATGAATTTTGGTATAAGTTAGTACATTAGTTAGTAAGTTAGTTAGTTGTGCGAAGTAAATTAATTCCAGTATAAGTTAGTAAACTAGTTAGTTATTTAGTTGTGCAAAGTAAATTAATTCCAGGATAAGTTAGTAAATTAGTTAGTTGTGTGAAGTAAAAGCATTCCAGTAAAAGTTTGTAAACTAGTTAGTTAGTTAGTTAGTTAATTAGTTGTGCCAAGTAAATTAATTCCAGCATAAGTTAGTAAATTAGTTAGTTGTGTGAAGTAAAAGCATTCCAGTAAATGTTAGTAAACTAGTTAGTTAGTTAGTTAGTTAGTTAGTTAATTAGTTGTGCCAAGTATATTAATTTCAGTAAAAGCTATTAAATTAGCTAGTTAGTTGTGCCAAATAAATTAATTTCAGTAAAAGTTAGTAAACTAGTTAGTTATTTAGTTGTGTGGAGTAAATGAATTTTGGTATAAGTTAGTACATTAGTTAGTTAGTTAGTTAGTTAGTTGTGCCAAGTAAATTAATTTCAGTATAAGTTAGTAAATCAGTTAGTTAGTTGTGCCAAATAAATGAATTTCAGTAAAAGTTAGTAAACTAGTTAGTTATTTAGTTGGTTATTTAGTTGTGTAAAGTAAATGAATTTCAGTAAAAGTTCAATTAAAGGTAAATTAGTTAGTTAGACAATTATTTAGTTGTACCAAGTTAGTAACTTAGATATTTAGTTGTGCCACGTTAATGAATTTTAGTAAAAGTTAGTAAATTAGCAAGTTAGATAGTTATTTAGTTGTGCCAAGTACATTAATTTCAGTAAAAGTAAATAAATTACTTAGTTGTTTAGTTGTGCCAAGTAAATGAATTCCAGTAAAAGTTAGTAAATGAGTGTCTGCTTAAGTTAATTAATTAGATAATTGTGCCAAATTTCTTAAATGTTAATGAATGTAAAGTACAAGTTAATCTGTCAGTGCCACTTTGTTTATGAATGTTAGTATTTGTTAGTCTGTTGGCCAATCAACTAACTCACTAACAACTTGCAGATGGCACAAATGCGATAAAACACTGAGCGACGTGCAGCAAATGGCCGCTTGACCGCGCTGTACTGTGCGTCACTCGTCAGCTCGACGTCTCCATATGCTCTGGTTTCCATCGGAGACGAGGCGTTGTTAATCACCCGTTGACACAGGTGCTCCGTACACTGCCTTCAGCGTCGCGCAGCTCTCTCCCCTCTGCGGCTGCTGAAACGGACCCGATCAGGTAGAACAAACCCAACGAGCTCTGCTCCTGTCAACTCTCCTTTCTAATTTCCAGCAAACTCTCAGTGTTTAAACACCTCGTATGCATCACAGCAAACCACTGATGCTTAGATCTTTCACAGCACTTGTTAAAGCCTGCAGCGGAAACAGACTGTCCCCACAATGCCCTCTGTTTTTCACCCTCTCGTTGCTCTTTATCTCTCTCTCGCCTGCAGCAAGCTCTGCGCAGACCATTAGGTTTGGGGTTACTAATGCTCCTCTCGCCTGTTCTGCTCTCCATTATGACCCCAGGCACTGTGACCTGTTTCTCTCTGTTCTGTGTCCCATGTTCTATCAGTGTAATTTCCCTCTGATGGAAACCCCTCGTGGGCCTTTCTCGCATCCACTACCAATACAACCGTAGTAATGTAGTAATGTACATTTCCACCCAAGATAGGACCATGCCTGGCCATTTTTTTGACTAAAATGGACCTTTATTTTTCCCCTATGACAAAATGCACTAGTCAGTATATCTCCACTTTTTGCCAAATATGTCAGATCCACAGCACACGGGCTTTAAACATCTGAGACCCACTGCTGTTTGTAGTGTATTGGCTTCTTATTAGAAGACATTTTTAATATTAAATATAGCTTGTAATGCAAACTTCAGACACCAAGGTCATGGGTTCGATTCCCAACTGATAATGGCCTGGTTTCACAGACAGGGTTTAGATTAAGCCAGAATTAGGCCTGAGTTAAAAACAAGCAGCTTTTATTAACATGCCTTAGAAAAAAAACATTACTGATGTGCATCTTGAGACAAAACTCTGACATATTTCAAGATATATTTTCAATTAAAACAGCTCAAATGTGCATTTTAGTCTAAGCCTTGTCTGTGAAACCGGGGAAAATGTGTAACTTGAATGCAATGCAAGTCGATTCGGATAAAAGCATATGCCAAATGCATAAATATAAATGTTGGTTAGTTATATATATATATATTAAGTTTGTCATCTAATATTCATGTTTAAGTTTATTTCAACCTTATTAACAAAAATGCAGTTAATACTTTATTTTTACTAATTCCTAATTTAAATAATTACAAGCTAATTATTAATTATATTGTCAGCATAACACTTTGAGTAAAACAAAAGTTGAATTCAAACTTAAATGAAATTTCTGTCGTCATTTGCTCACCCTCATGTTGTTCCATACCTGTAAAAACTTCTTTCTTCTGCTGAACACAAAGGACGATATTTGAAAGAATACAGGTGAACAAACAGTTGATGGACCCCATTGACTTCCATTGTATGAAAAAAAATACTATGGAAGTCAATGGCTACCAGTTTATGTACCAACATTCTTCAAAATATCTGCTTTTGTGTTCAGCAGAAGGAACTCATACAACAGAATTTTAATATTATGGGTAAATTATTATCCCTTTAAATTCATAAATGCATAAATTCAACAAGTTCATAAAACCAGATGATCATGTTCTCCAGTATGATTTGAAGAAAAAAGCTTGGTGTTCTACTTATGTCATTTCATTTTACTTTATGACACAACTGTATTTTAAATAGCCCCAAATCTTAAAACTTTAATGTGGTCTCAGAGTTTTGAACCCCACTGTACAACTCTCTCTCTCTCTTGCCATTTGATCCAAAGGTCTCCTCTCCGTGGCTCCCGTGAAATGAAAGTGTGGTTTTTCCCCTGGTTCTGCGCAGAGGAAGCCCTGTGGATCGATCAGTGGCCTTCCATCAGGTGGCTGCTAATGAATGAGATGAGAGTGGGAGGGCGAGTCGAGTGAAGTATTGCTCTCCTCAGCAGAGTTCTTGTCTCCGGATCTGACAGCATCCTCCCCCCGGCCGCTTCACCACTATCTGTCCAGTCACTATCAATTACTGGGCTCTGAAACACCCTGCACCCTGTACACCTTCCACGGCGAGTGTGGATGCACATGTCGGGGCCTTGACCTGCTGTGTGTGTGCGTGCCGCGTGTCAGGAAATGAGAGGTAACACTATAGAGGCAGGTGGCCACCGAAGCATCTTGCCATCCATTTTGTGTAATTGTGGTCTTCTCACCTTGACAATTGTGTGTGTGTGTGTGTGTGTGTGTGTGTGCTGTTGTCCTCCTACTCCAGGAAAAAAAAAAAACTGAAAGAAGATTGTGGAGCTGTGGTACAGTGGTCAACTCATGCAGGCAGGGCTTGACATTAACACCCGCCAAACACGCCGAATGCGGCTGACGCAGTCACTCCTACTAGACACTTTGGTGGGTTGAATTTTTTATATGATAAATGCATTTTTTTTCAATTGTAGTCTTTTAAAAAGGCATCTGAAATAATAAAATAAGTGCAATGTAGTGTTGTCAAAGGGCGCGTTCACACTTGTAGTCACGACCTGATTGGTCGGCTTTTATGACGTATATTTGTCGGCAGAGCTCGCTTACTGAACATTCAAAACAATGCTGTGTTCTGGATTAAACGCCATCATTTTATGCGTGAACATATGCTTTATTTTTACCAGCTGAGAATCACGAAGAGCTCATAAAATGTTCAAAACATTCAAAACAGCAGCAGGATTTCCAGAAACTTCACCTCCTCGTTGCTCCACGTTTGCCCTCGACTCATTTTGGATACGCCGATCTTTCCGCGTCGTCACATCAGCTGACTTGTAGCGTCGCATCTTGTGACATCACGTCCTGTTTTTGGTTCGTTTACGTGTCTTTGGTCCGTGTTGCGTTCATATATCAATCGAACCGCACCAGAGTTCGTTTGGAAGCGGACCGAGACCCGTCTTTTTAGTGGTATCGGTCCGCTTGTTTGGTCCGCACCAGGGTTCTGATGGCAGCGTTCACATGTGTTCAAACGAACCGCACTAACTGAGCAATCGCACCAGGGTTCGTTTTAATCTAACCAAACATGACAAGTGTGAACGCACCCTAAAATACACGATTTCACAGAATAGATTCACGACAGCAGCATCTCTTTCTCTCTCTCTCATCTCTCCGACAGCGAGTCGACACACAAACCGCCTTGTTTCATTTGCTCCGGATGAATATTGTTGGTGTTTCAGGGCTTAATTTCAGCGTGGGATTGTGTGTATCGCGCATAATTTTACTCATTCCCGCAGATTTTGTTCACATCCACATAAATCCACCTCTCAGTACTAAACTGAGTTCTGCTTACTGATCTTAAATAGTCAAACACACACAGAATAATGTCAAAATGGCAAGTATTCACAAAAACAGCTGAGAAAGAAAACACATGTGTAACAGTATAATGGATCCGTGCGTCAGCTCTTAAAGTGACAGCAGCCTAATAAACCTGCTGACAAATTATGAGATTATATTAAAAATATCTATACGGCAGTTTTCCCCGTGGTATCAATGTCAAAATTGTGGCTAGTGAAAATGCTTTGTACTTTGGAAAAACAAAGTTCATGTCAAGTGCTGCATGCAGGTAATGTAGGATTGATTCTGATCCTGATCCTATTCCTTCTCTTTGTCACTTTCCACCGTATTTGTTTTGAGCTGGTCAAAAAGCTGGCTTCCCAGTTCCCAAAACAAGACAGGAAACCAGCTTAGGTTAAAGATGGAAAAACAAACCGCCCTTTTATCCTCACCTGCCATTCAGACTACCCGAAGAGCAAAACAAATGGCACAAAGTGCCTCACACTCGAAGGAATTACTCCATTTTGCAGTCTCACAAACAAACTCATCTCAATTATACGATTAAAATCTTTCCTTCAAACACTCGCATCGTCTATCGCATTTTTTGCATAATCGCGCCTGATTCTCGGCGTGAAGAACCGAGCTGAGGAGCTCTGATTGCCAAAGTCACAGTCTGAGAGTGACTGATGAACAAGGCTGAAATTTCATGTTTCCTCTCCAGAGCCCTTAAGCAGATGTCACATTCTGGCAATTTTCCCCTCAGTATTAATGGAAAGGCTCAGCTGGCCAGAGAGGAACGGTTATAAGTTAGCTGCCGAGAGCGAGAGGAGGGCACCAAGCTTTTGGAAAGTTCGCGATATGCTCAAACAGATCCGAAGGTGAGTAATGGCCGATCTAATCAATTCATTATCCCTTTATATGAGTTGTGGGTATCCATTCTACCGTTCTGTTATGCACATCTCCTTCAGACACGACAAAGACCGAATGGAACTCCATTAACAGTATGTGTGTTTAAAACATCTTCTTTTTCAGAAACCGTGCGCACAATGAATAGCAAGGCTTTTGTCTCTTTTTGATTCTGTTCCTCCGGCTTTCCAGACAGAAATTTATTCTTTTCATGCGCACACGTCTTATTTTGCTTGAAGAACTAGCAGGAAAGGCACCTAAACCGTAAATTATTTTAAAGAATGGGCTCTAATGACCTAACAAACTTTAATATAGCCTATATTATTGAGTCGCCCCATTAAGTATAGCCAGTATTTCCTAACCATGCATTCATCATGCCGCGGACAACCTGGCTGTTGATTTATTCCACACGAAATGAGCAGAGATTACATATTCTATTCAAATTCATATAATGGACGGACTGTATGTGTCCGTAGGAGAGTGAGTGCTTTTTCATTTTCTTAACGTTTACCTTGCTCTTTTTTCAATTTACATTCATTTGTTTAGCAGGAAGTTCTCATGGTGCAACAGTCTGGGATGTCCGGGAGTGTTTCATTTCTTAAAAAAAACAAAACAGGTGAAGTAGTTTTTAGAACATGATAGCTAGGTAGTGACGGTCTGAGGTGGTCTACCAACAATAAAAGCTTAATAAAAGTGAACTAGCATGTTTTAGCACACTTCTAACATGAATTAGCATGTTGGTACCATGGTTTAGCACACTTCTAACATGAATTAGCATGTTGCTACCATGTTTTAGCACACTTCTAAGATGAATTAGCATGTTGCTAACATGTTTTAGCACACTTCTAACATGAATTAGCATGTTGCTACCATGTTTTAGCACACTTCTAACATGAATTAGCATGTTGCTACCATGTTTTAGCACACTTCTAACATGAATTAGCATGTTGCTACCATGTTTTAGCACACTTCTAACATGAATTAGCATGTTGCTACCATGTTTTAGCACACTTCTAACATGAATTAGCATGTTGCTACCATGTTTTAGCACACTTCTAACATGAATTAGCATGTTGCTAACATGTTTTAACACACTGCTAACATGAATTACAATATTGTTAACGTTTTAACACGATGTTAACATTAATATGTTGCTAGCATGTTTTAATATATTGATAGCATGAGTTAGTATGTTGCTAGCATGTTTTATTATGCTGCTAACATGGATTAGCACGTTGGTAACATGAATTAGCATGTTTGTTCACATTATTGCATACATCGGTAGCATGAATTAGCATGATTCAGCATGTTGCTAGCATATTTTAGCTCAGGGGTGGTGAACGTCGGTCCTGGAGAGCCACAGTCTTGCAGAGTTTTGCTTCAACCCTAATCAAACACACTTGAACAAGCAAATCAAGTTCGAAGGGTTACTAGGAAGCTACAGGCAGGAGAGTTTTTAAAAGGGTTGGAGCTGAACTCTGAAGGACTGTGGCTTTCCTTGACTGAAGTTCGCCACGCTTGTTTTAGCACATGGCTAACATGTATTACCATGTTGCTACCATGTTTCAGCACACTTTTAACATGAATTAACATGTTGCTAGCATGTTTTAGCATGCTGCTAACATGAATTAATACAATCTTAGCATGAATTAGCATGATTTAACATGTTGTTAACATGAATTGGCATTTTGCTAGCATGAGTTAGCATGTTACTAACATGATTATGCACATTGCCAGCATGAATTAGCATGATTTAACATTTTGTTAACATGAAATGACACTTAGCTAGCATAAATTAACATTTTGTTAACAAGAATTAGCATGTTGCTAGCTCGAATTAGCTTGTTTGTTAACATGATTGTGTACATTGTGAGCATTAATTAAGGTGATTTAACATTTTTAGCATGTTGTTAGCATGATGCTAGCATGAATTAGCACTTTGCTAGCATGGGTTAGCATGAGGCTAACATGAATTAGCACAATGTTAGCATGAATTAGCATGATTTAACATGTTGTTAGCATGAATTAGCAAGTTGCTAGCACGAATTAGTGATTGTGTACATTGTTAGCATTAATTAGGGTGATTTAGCATTTTGCTAGCATGGGTTAGCATGAAGCTAACATGAATTAGCATGTTTTAGCATGCTGATATTTTGTACTGCACTGCGTGTCTCAATTAAATCACGACAGTAGTTTTTAACGCGCTGTAAATCTAGCCCTGTAAGTCTTATTGTACAAAGTTTTGACTCCCTCACTGACAGTCTATGACACTTTTCATAGTTTTACAGTTAATGTGGGAGCTCTTTCTCTCTCAGCTCATGCACACATCATTGTCATGGGAGTCACTGTAAATATAAGCCGATTACCTGCAGCTAAATGGATTTCTGGGTGGTGATCACCAGCTTTGTTCCAATGAGCTTAGCATTTATGGTCTTCCCTGTTGGGAAAAAAAAGAAGCTAGTTAAGTGCTAAGGTGGACTACCAAGCATCAGAGCTTAATAAAAGTGGTCAACCTCGGTCACAGCGGCTGGTGGTCCATCTTATCAACGTTCCCCGCCGGTTGGCATCAAAAGGGTGAAGATCCTTCATCTAGACCGACTCTTCAGCTGCTCATCAAGGGCTTGTTCGATCACTGCACCACCTGACACCAGTCCAAATTCTCAGTCCATCACACCTTTTTCATTTGAAAACATTTATAAAGCGTCTTGTTTTGCTAACTCGAGTCCCGAATTCACAACCGATAATTTCCCAAATGGCTTTTTGGCCACACATTTCAAATTTGCAGCTGCAGCCATGCCACACTTCATTCCACTATCGCAATCAGAGAGAATCTCTGGCAAACCGGAGCTCTCCAATCACTTCTCCGGTTCAGACGCGGATGTAGAGCTTTGATTGAAGAGCTCTGGTAATCAGAATGCTTTGACATTCTTTCCCCTCATCAGGACTGGAGGTTTGGGCGTTGTGTGTTGGGCCTGCAGGGCTGAAAGCAGCCTCGCACGCGCTCCGCGGGCAGACCCTCTGATTACGGCTCTGCAACATCTTCAGGCTCATGAATCAGCCGTGACGACTAATGATGACAGACAGGGAGGGACTGTGGGGGCCCAGGTGGCGCTTTTAAGCAAAATGACAACCAATAAGAGTTTGGTGCACAAATGTTCAATTCAAAAGATTGGGGTCAGTATTTTTTTTTTTTTTTTAGGGAAATGAAAACTTTTATTCAGCAAGCACGCATAAATTAATAAAAAAGTGACAATATTTTTGATCAATTAAATGCAGACATGGTGAGCCTTTCAAAAATACTGTAAAATCTCCCCAAACCTTTGAACAGTGGTGTATATGCGCATGGTTACAGCCATTATGATTAATTGAATAACAGTGCGAATCTAATTTGTATAAAAAAAAAATACAAATATATTTTTGAATGAAAAAAAAGAATACATTAAAAAATATATATTTTTGAAGTGAATTGCTGTTTGCAATCCATTGTACTTCTATAACTTTATATATTTCTGTGATATTCCAGGAGGAGATAATATAGGGTGTGAGTTGATTTTTTGCATTCGGTTTTCACGATGCTAGATCTATTATCCAACAGGCCGCATGGCCTACATGACAGTGATGCTTGTGCAGTGATGCATGACAGAAAGCTGATTTAGAAGAGCAAGTTATTTATTTATTAAATATTACAATGACACATTTTTTTTTTGGTAAAAATGTGCACCAAAATCATACAGAATATGGGCAGGAACATGTATTATGAAAGTAAATAGTTTGGATTTCATGTTGAATCACAATGCATACTAGATGAGTAAAGTTTTTTGGGTTGGCTTGACAAAACCGTATGAACGTTGGAAAGTTTTATAAGAAGTAAATTTAGTGAAGTGGAAAAAGAAAGACATTGCGACCATGAATTAACATGTTTTAACACCTTGCTGAGATGAATTAGCATGTTTTAACAAGTTGTTAGCATGAATCAGCATGTTGCTAGCATGTTTTAGCAAATTGCTAACATAAATTAGCATGTTGCTAGCATTGATTGACGTGCTGCTAGCATGAGCTAGCATGTATTAACACACTGCTGACATGAATTATCATGTTGCTAAAATGTTTTAGCACATTTTTAGCATTAATCAGCATATTGCTAGCATGTATTAGCACATTGCTAACATGAATTAGCATGTTGCTACCATTGATTGATGTGCTGCTGGCATGAATTAGCATGTTGCTAACATGAGCTAGCATGTTTTAACACACTGCTGACATGAATTATCATGTTGGTAAAATGTTTTAGAATATTGTTAGCATGAATCGGCATGTTGCTAGCATGTATTAGCACATTGCTAACATGAATTACCATGTTGATAGCATCGATTGACGTGCTGCTAGCATGAATTAGCATGTTGCTAGCATTGATTGACGTGCTGCTAGCATGAGCTAGCATGTATTAACAGACTGCTGACATGAATTATCATGTTGTTAAAATGTTTTAGCACATTGTTAGCATGAATCGGCATGTTGCTAGCATGTATTAGCACATTGCTAACATGAATTAGCATGTCGATAGCATTGATTGACGTGCTGCTAGCATGAATTAGCATGTTGCTAACATGAGCTAGCATGTATTAACAGACTGCTGACATGAATTATCATGTTGTTAAAATGTTTTAGCACATTGTTAACATGAATTAGCAAGTTGCTAGCATGGATTATCATGTTGCTAGCATGAATTAGCATGTTGCTAACATGAGCTAGCATGTATTAACACACTGCTGACATGAATTATCATGTTGTTAAACTGTTTTAGCACATTGTTAACATGAATTAGCGATTTGCTAGCATGGATTATCATGTTGCTAGCATGAATTAGCATGTTGCTAACATGAGCTAGCATGTATTAACACACTGCTGACATGAATTATCATGTTGCTAAAATGTTTTAGCACATTGTTAGCATGAATTAGCAAGTTGCTAGCATGGATTATCATGTTGCTAGCATGAATTAGCATGTTGCTAACATGAGCTAGCATGTATTAACACACTGCTGACATGAATTATCATGTTGCTAGCATGAATTAGCATGTTGCTAACATGAGCTAGCATGTATTAACACACTGCTGACATGAATTATCATGTTGCCAAAATGTTTTACCACATTGTTGGCATGAATTAGCATGTTGCTAGCATGATTTAGCATGCTTCTGGCATGAATCAACGTGTTGGTAGCATGGATTGATGTGTTGCTAACATGAATGAACATGTTGCTACCATGTTTTAGCCTATTGCTAGCATGGTTAGCATGTTGCTGGCATTAACAGGTTGTTAGCATGAATCAGTATGTTGCTAGCATGTTTTAGCATATTGCTGACGTGAATTATCATGTTGCTGACATGAATTAACAGGTTTCTAGCATGTTTTGACACACTGCTAACATAAATGACCATGTTTGCTAACCTGATTTATGATGCATGATTCTGACATGTTTTAGTACACTGTTAGCATGAATTAGCATGGATCGTCATTAAGCTTTGCTAGCGATAGACAGCCAATTCTATACAGTTACTCTGTCTTATTGTACAAAAGTTTTGACCCCCTCAATGAAAGTGGGACTTTTTGTGGTTTTGACCGTCCGTTTAATGAAACTCGTAAGTCAGTTGGAAAATAGAAAAGATAACTGTAACAAAGTTCTTAAGAATGGGAAGAAGGAGGCGGGAACCGGCGAACATTAAACAACTTTTAATAATAAAATAAACAAACAATAAAACGAAAGTAAAAGGGCGGCAGTTCCTCACGGCGACTGCCGCCCACACAAACAAAATAAAACACAACATAAAGTCCAGGCCTGGTCCTCTCTCGTCCTTCACTGTAGTCGCTCCTCTTTTATGCTTCCGGAGCTCCTCCATGAGAGACACGAGACCGGTGTAGCGCGCAGGTGACGCTCATTATCACTTGAGTCACCAGCCTCGCGCCGTTCCCTCACGGCTCTCGCCCGCCCTGCTCGTCACAATAACTTACAAACAGAATATGCTGGTTGTAGCTTGAAAGCCCTAAAAGGAGGTACTGTTTAAAATGTATTCTCAGAAGAATAAGAATAAGGTTTGTCAAGCCATCATTCAGTTCTGTCACTCACTTTTATGACGTAGCAAATCTATATGCTACAGACTGTAGAACTAGATGAATGTAGATGTCAAACCTGATTTGTCATAAAAAACGTTTGCATAATTTAAAATTTTTCACAATTTCGAATGACTTATTTAAAGACCGAACATTACCAGTATCTATGGAATCCGCGAGCTTCACATCTCTGCGCTGCTAACAGCGTCCTCTCAATTCTGCTAATGTGTCATTTGAACAGATGTAGCTGGACGTTGTGCCGTCTGACCCCTGCTGTCACGGCGATCCCTCGCTCTCGTGTGATGATGGCATTAATCTCTCAGTGCCGTGAATGAGGATCACAAAGGCCTGAAATTAGCGGCACGCCTCCAGCCACACTTAGTGTCACACTTAACGGAAACACACACACACACACACACACACATAAACACTTTGCCAGGCATCATTAATTTTAGAGCTGAGCCTGGAAATCCAGCTATGGCCTTTTCATACCCGGCTAATTGCCTCTAATTGTGCTCTTAGCAGGTGTTGCGCTGAAGTGGCGAGTTCTGCCTGTCATCCCAGAGCCAGGCTGGCCCTTCACCCTCGCAGAGAAACAGAGGTGCTCCCACCGCATTCACTAACAACTGGACAGATTGCTATCCATCATAACTTTGCTGTGTTTCTAGTGACCTTTGAATGTGTCATTTGTTGTATCAGGACTCTGATAGTTTTGGGTATTCTAGCAAAGGTTGTTTATTGCGTATTGCACAGTGTATGAACACGCTGCAGTTTTTATTACTATGACATCAAAAACCTTTTGTTCGATTCCAGAACAGTTTTGCTGATGATGTTGGCTTGACTTAATGTTGACAAATGCTAGCAAAGTGTTAAATCATGTTAGCAATGTGCTAAAACATGCCAATTAATACAAGCAATGCACAAAGAATGTTAACACGCTAATTCACGTTAGCAATGTGCTAAAACATCTCAGCAACATGTTAAGTGCTTGCAATGTGATAATTCATGCTGACAACATGCCAATTCATGCTAGCAATGAATCATGTTAGCAACATGTAAATTCATGCTACCTATGTGTTAAATCATGTTAGCAATGTGCTAAAACATGCCAATTAATACAAGCAATGCACAAAGAATGCTAACACGCTAATTCATGTTAGCAATGTGCTAAAACATCTCAGCAACATGTTAATGTATGCTTGCAATGTGATAATTCATGCTAACAACATGCTAATTCATACTAGCAGTGTTATAATCATGTTAGCAACATGTAAATTCATGCTACCTATGTGTTAAATCATGTTAGCAACATGTTAATTTGTTAGCAATCTGCGAAATCATGTTAGCAACATGCAAATTCATGTTAACTGTTAAAACATGCTAATTCATGATAGTAATGGGTTAAAATATGTTAGCTACTTGCTAATTCATGCTAGCAATGTGATAATCATGTAACAACATGCAAATTCATGCTACCAAAGTGTTAAGTCATGCTAGCAACATGTTAATTTGTTAGCAATGTGTTAAATCATGTTAGCAACATGTAAATTCATGTTAGAGACATGCAAATTCATGTTAACTGTTAAAAAATGCTAATTCATGTCAGTAATGTGTTAACGTCTGTTAGCAACATGCTAATTCAAGCTAACCATGTGTTATATCATGTTAGCAACAGGCTAATTCATGTCAGTAATGTGTTAGCGTATGTTAGCAACATGCTAATTCAAGCTAACCATGTGTTATATCATGTTAGCAACAGGCTAATTCATGTTAGTAACATGTTAATTCATGTTAGCAATATGTTAAAACATCCTAGCAAAATATGAACTTGTTAGCAACATGCTAATTCATTCTAATAACATGTTAATCATGCTAACAATCTACATATTCATGTTAACAACATGCTAGAACATGTAAGCAATGTGTTAAAACATGCTAGCGACATGCTAGTAAATTTTTTTTTTTTACTTTTTTTGAGTAAAAAAACTTTTAACAAAGTTATTTTAAACTTGCGGACCTGGCTTTCAAGCCAACATCAAAGTTTCATCAAACTTTACTCATCTAGTTGAAATACTATTATAGTGTTTATTAATATTTTGAATATTATTGATTTTTAAAGTTTTCACAATTGTTTGTTCATAATTTTTTATTATTTTTTAATAATTTCTATTTCGCTTTAATTTATATTTTAGTTAGGTTTAGTTTTAATAATTTTATTACTTAAAATTAAACTTATTTTATTTCAGTTTCTAATTTTCCTTTAAGTCTTATCTCATCTTTATCTAATTTATTAAGTTAAATCTAATATAAATGATTCTAAACTAATATAAAATATTAAATTTTTTTAAACCTAATATGTTCATTGTATTTTATTTCAACTTTATTTCAATTAATGAAAACTATTTTTATAGTTTTAGTCTTAGCTTTAATCCTAATATTAACACTGATGCATATTAGCTCTTGCTTTGTTTTAAACTTTAATTTTTGAATAAACATGACTTTGATTTTGTTAGTCAAATTTTACTTCAGTAACCATAAAACATGGGGTTTTTTTTTTACTGAACAAAATCTGCATAAGACAAATGTTGAGGCATTTGAGACTCTCTTAGAAAGAGCACGGCTGTATCGGTGTAAAGAAAACTGCATATCTCAACAGAACTGCTGAAATCTAAATTAGTCAAGCCGCACGTGGAAGCAGTCCCATCACGCTTGCCCTCTTTGGACATTTAAAAAAAATTCTGGATCATTAAAACATTGGAGGCAGAGGAAGTTCTATTATTGCCAACTTGACCTTTAAAGGGTAATTGCCTTTTCCTTACCAAAGGATTAAAACCTTAAAATGATCAAACGAAAATAGGACCTTTTTTACAAGCTACAATAAACCAAACAATAAAAATATGTTTCTCCATAAAATGTTAGCTATATCACTCAGGAAGAAATCTTAAATAGCATTTGATGGAAAAAGGGCAATAGTATTTATGGTACTCTTTTAACTGTGCCCACTGAAATTTTCCTCATACGAAAGAGGTCGCGTTTAAACGAGAACAGTTCTTTTTGCAAATCAAACGAGTACATTGGTCACTTTACAATCCACGGTCATGTGATATGTGTTCCATGTTGTAGGGAAAACAGGAGAAGGATTTAAAACGCTCTCTGGCTCTTTGGAAGCAGAGTCAAAGTTTTATCTGAGTTTATGGGGAAACTCTGGCTGCAGAATGAAAGCGTTCCACTGCAGCTGTCATGAAAGATAGACTTTAAAGGGCACTTTTCAGACTATTGTCACATCAAAGCACTGCGGCTCTCTTTGGGGTATTGTGCTACTTTAATGATTTTTTTTTCTTTTTTGAGTTGGCAGGAAGCTATCATATATAGAAACCACCTGATCTGGAAACACAGTGTGGTGAAAGAATAGAGGAAAGATGCTTGGAGAAGATCAGCAATGGAGTGTTTGGAAAAACAGGAAAACAATAGCTAAAGGTGTTATAATTTTTAAAATTGACTGATTGTCACACCATGTTCTAATTAGGCCTCTTTAAGTGCAGAGTTTCTTGGAGATTCTGCGTGAGGAATTCCCGCCAACTGGAAAAAGGGCCAAAAACCTTGCAGTCACTTGAGGCTCCATGCTCCACATCCATGGTGGTGGCTCTTTCCCGGTTCAAGTCACATTGGTCCACCGGCTCTTTCCCGGTTCAAGTCAGATTGGTCCACCGGCTCTTTCCCGGTTCAAGTCAGATTGGTCCACCGGCTCTTTCCCGGTTCAAGTCACATTGGTCCACCGGCTCTTTCCCGGTTCAAGTCAGATTGGTCCACCGGCTCTTTCCCGGTTCAAGTCAGATTGGTGCACAGGCTCTTTCCCGGTTCAAGTCAGATTGGTCCGCCGGCTCTTTCCCGGTTCAAGTCAGATTGGTGCACCGGCTCTTTCCCGGTTCAAGTCAGATTGGTGCACAGGCTCTTTCCCGGTTCAAGTCAGATTGGTCCACCGGCTCTTTCCCGGGTCAAGTCAGATTGGTCCACCGGCTCTTTCCCGGTCCAAGTCAGATTGGTCCACCGGCTCTTTCCCGGTTCAAGTCAGATTGGTCCGCCGGCTCTTTCCCGGTTCAAGTCAGATTGGTCCGCCGGCTCTTTCCCGGTTCAAGTCAGATTGGTCCGCCGGCTCTTTCCCGGTTCAAGTCAGATTGGTGCACAGGCTCTTTCCCGGTTCAAGTCACATTGGTCCACCGGCTCTTTCCCGGTTCAAGTCAGATTGGTCCACCGGCTCTTTCCCGGGTCAAGTCAGATTGGTCCACCGGCTCTTTCCCGGTCCAAGTCAGATTGGTCCACCGGCTCTTTCCCGGTTCAAGCCAGATTGGTCCACCGGCTCTTTCCCGGTCCAAGTCAGATTGGTCCACCGGCTCTTTCCCGGTTCAAGCCAGATTGGTCCACTGGCTCTTTCCCGGTTCAAGCCAGACTGGTCCACTGGCTCTTTCCCGGTCCATGTCAGATTGGTCCACCGGCTCCCTCCCGGTCCGTGTCAGATTGGACCACCGGCTCTTTCCCGGACCATGTCAGATTGGTCCACCGGCTCTTTCCCGGTCCAAGTCAGGTTGGTCCACCGGCTCTTTCCCGGTCCAAGTCAGATTGGTCCACCGCCTCTTTCCCGGTCCATGTCAGATTGGTCCACCGGCTCTTTCCCGATCCAAGACAGATTGATCCAACAGCTCTTTCCCAGTTCAAGTCATATTGGTCCACCGGCTCTTTCCGAGTTCAAGTCATATTGGTCCACCCTTGAAAAACAGGCAGTCACAGTTTTGGGATGCCAAAGCCTTTCATGCCTCACCTTGGGTGGGGTAAAAATGCAAATTTGACCACGATGGATCACTGGAAGTCTGGACTTTGGAGAATATGAGCACCATAGATCTCTGAGGTCCAGGGGGTTAAAGGCAGATGTGAGTTATAAAGTTGACTTCATTTTTTTTTTTACTTTTTTTTCTCAGAATATTGAGATATGAACTCACAAGTGCATGTTATAATGTCCAGTTGTTTTTCTCCCAGGTTTTTGAATTCATCAGAATTGCATGATTAAAAACTTTATATAGCAATTCTGACTTTACAACTCACAATTTTGAGAAAAAAACCTTATTTATTTAGTGGCAGAAACTAGCTTCTATAAGTATCAGTGTGCAATATCGGCAAATAATAAAAAAGTTTCAGTAAAGTGCATCGGTGCATCCCTAGTTTAAGTACTCTCTGCAATGAAATTCATGTTTGATATTGTTTGACATAAATGTCCAAAAGAATCTAAATATAACACTGTATAGTGGATTAATCAGCCAGATGCTCATTGCAGAAACTGTCACATGAGCTTATAGAGTTAGCGTATCCATGGGGTATGTCTAAGTTTACAGTTAACATACACTGGAGGGAAGAAAATTCGCCATTTGTGGACAGGAAAGGTCAGGAGCTTCACTCCTCTCATCTCATCCTCCTGGTGGAGGTGCTGTTCCCATAATTACAGTGTAAGCAGTGCCTTCTAAGTGCGCCTAAAGCAAACATCATCAGGCTGACGGCAGTAATTTTATATCATTACTGAATATGACTGGGTAGGGACATTAGCAATGGAACATTAAACTGCCTCATGCCGCTTCTAAATGGTTTGTAAAACAACGTACGATTCCCTTTTCGTGATTTATGCAACTTTCAGGAGACCGGCACAGAAACGGGGAGGGAAAGAGTGGGATTCGGTATGTGCTGATGAAGAGGAATTCAGGAGTGATGATGATGACAGAGATGATGAGTACTGGTAAAAAGTCCGGACTAGTGCAATGTGGTGATAATAACAACAGCTGTGCTCGTGAAATGATTCAGACATCTGCTCCCCGTTGAATACTTTGTTTACTCTTATAATGAGGTAGCAGCTTATTTAGCATGTTTTATTATTGCTGAACTATCTGATGCAGGGAGTGTCCTGGGTGACGTTCATCCCGTGTGGATTACTTGGTTGGCCGGTAAAGTTTCGAAAGGCATCAAATCGAGTTTTAAACTTATCCATAATCAAAGCAATTTATCAGACTCTTCACACCCTGATCAATGGCCGTTTTTATTTCAGTAGAGCGCAGGTTTATGTTCTCCTGCAAGTTTTCTGGCTAACCGATAGTTCTTGATTGCAAAACAATCAAGTTTAGCAGTTCAATGACAACTTCTGTGCCATTTACTCACCTTCATGTCAATTCAAATCTGGATTGTGTTCTTTGTACCTTTTTGAAGTTTTAGGAACTAATCTGTGGTCAGAAGAAGAAGAAAATGGTTTGTATAGAAGCTTGTTTCCACCTTGAAATAAAAATAAAAAGGTAATTCTGACTTTATATCTCACAATTCTGACTTTATAATTCACAATTCTGACTTTATAATTCACAATTCTGACTTTATATCTCGCAATTCTGACTTTATATCTCACAATTCTGACTTTATATCTCACTATTCTGACTTTATATCTCGCAATTCTGACTTTATAATTCACAATTCTGACTTTATAATTCACAATTCTGACTTTATAATTCGAAATTCTGACTTTATATCTCACTATTCTGACTTTATAATTCGAAATTCTGACTTTATATCTCACTATTCTGACTTTTTTATCTCACAATTCTGACTTTATATCTCACAATTTTGACTTTATAACTTGTAATTCTGAGAAACATTGTGTGATAAAAAGTTACAATTACCTTTTTTATTTTTTTATTTAGTGGGCGGAAACACGCTTCCATAGGTTTGGGATATCAAGTGTACGAGTAAATAATTATAATTTTCATTTTTAAGAAAGCCGTGTTTGAGTATTACCCAGTGTACATAACAAGCATAAGGAGAGAGAGAAAAAGAGAGGTAGAGAAAGAAAAAGAGTAGCAGAGTATTTATCTCTCTCAGATATTCTGAGCAGCGATGGATAGAACGTCACTGAATGCCGAAGTGAAAAATCCCATTTCTCAGACACGCGGTGGGAGATTGAACATGAAGGGGATCATTTCTCTGCCGTGGCTAATGTCTCTTCTGAGAGTCCTCTTTTTGCTAAATTAATTTCACTTCCTTTAAGTGCATGTTTACTTTAAACAAGACTGAAGTCCCCTGACAAATGCATTTCTTTCTCATCCCCTGAATGTTCAGATGCTCTTCAGGTGCATGTAGAATGCGCAAAAGACATTTTGTAGGCTTTATTTAAATTGCAGTTTGCTACATCATTGAAATGTGTGCCCACCCATATGTAACTGAAGTCTGATGGAGACTGTGTTTACTGTGCTTTTATCAGGAACTGTAAAACTGTCTTGGTGAAAGAAATCAAAACAGCAAGCAATCCCTTTCTATCATTCCGAAACTAAGCCAGGTGGTGATGGGAGCTAACTAAAGTGGTGACACTACTAACTTAACCACATTTTCTGTAGCCTAGTGTGTTTTTTTCTGTTTTTCAAGCTACTTGTACCCAAGAGTTGCATTATTGCCTTACTAAATGTTATTTCATTGACGTCATATTGTATTTTGAATGCAGCTTTAAAGATGCAGTATGCAAATTTTGACGTATGCTGCTGAAAGTGGATTGGAAAGAGTACCTAAACACATAACAGCATAGCATGTTTGTGAATTTGGGGGCGGAGCTATCAAGATAGAGGTGTGATCCTTTTGGGTGGGGGCGTGTTTGTTTTGGTGATTTCTCAGAAATTGCTTACTGCACCTTTCAAGCCATGACACACGAAGGCGACGCTAAAGAACTAGAGGCGACAAAAGCAGATCTGTGGTGTTGCCTCGCCTCAGCTGCATTTGGGCCGAAAAGTTGCGCTTGAACACATCGCAAAGACTACAACAGCAATCAGGGGTGTTTCCAAAGCCAACTATGGTCGCAAGTTATTAGATATTTTTCTTATGTAACGGAGGCCAGCTGATGCTAAGGGTTGCAGCTTTTAGTCTCCTTGTTAGAGTGTCCGCCTCCTATTCCAGAGACCCGGGTTCGAGACCCACACACAGCGGACGAGTAGGACCTGAGTGGAGGGGTTACTCTTACAAAAACCCATCGCTTCACTTCAGAAGGCCTTTATTAACCCCCTGAAGCTGATTCATTTTATGAAGGATTGATGCACTTTTTTGGGCTTCTAAATCTCAACCCCCATTCACTCCCATTATAAAGCTTGGAAGAGCCAGGACGTTTTATAATATAGTTCCGATTGTGTTCGACTGAGAGAAGAAGGTCATGTTTAAGTCATTATGATGGCTTTAGAGTGAGTAAATCATGGGATAATTAAAATTTTTGGGTGAACTGTCCTTTTAAGCCTCAACACAAACTAGTAACAAACGGTCACACCCGCTCTTACTTTAAAAATAATGTGGATAGAAAATCCAGTTTATTCGATTGAATCAGTACATCCTATAATGGATGTGTCTCTTCCATGTTTAGTGTTGTCAAGTCCAATACATTCAAATAATCCGACTCTTTCTCTCATATGGAGATTTATTCTAGTGAATCGGTTCGTTTGGGCAGTTCATTAAAGTGAGGCGATTTAAAAGTGACGATTCACTGATTCAAATACGCTTTCAGGCCTTCATGTTTAGTTAGATGATGCCATTTTTTGCTATACTTTCACGTTAGTTTGTTCATTTAGTTGCGGTAAGTGTAACCCCTCCATCCGGGTCTTCCGGCATGGGAGTCGGACGCTCTAACAAGGAGGCTAAAGGCTGCAACCCCTAGCGTCTGTCGCCAGAGCATCTCTTGAGGTCAGAGGAGTGAGGTTTACTCGTACAGCAACTACTAGCCGGCCTCCGTTACACTCACCCCCCTAAACCTCACTCCCATCGGGTCACAGCACCAATGTAACCCCTCCACCCGGGTCTTCCGGCATGGGAGCTAGACGCTCTAACAAGGAGGCTAAAGGCTGCAACCCCTAGCATCTGTCGCCATCTCTTGAGGTCAGAGGAGTGAGGTTTACTCGTACAGCAACTACTAGCCGGCCTCCGTTACACTCACCCCCCTAAACCTCACTCCCATCGGGTCACGGCACCAATGTAACCCCTCCACCCAGGTCTTCCGACATGGGAGTCGGACGCTCTGACAAGGAAGCTAAAGGCTGCAACCCCTAGCATCTGTCGCCATCTCTTGAGGTCAGAGGAGTGAGGTTTACTCCGACAGCAACTACTAACTGGCCTCCGTTACACTCACCCCCCTAAACCTCACTCCCATCGGGTCACGGCACCAATGTAACCCCTCCACCCGGCTCTTCCGACATGGGAGTCGGACGCTCTAACAAGGAAGCTAAAGGCTGCAACCCCTAGCATCTGTCGCCATCTCTTGAGGTCAGAGGAGTGAGGTTTACTCCGACAGCAACTACTAACTGGCCTCCGTTACACTCACCCCCCTAAACCTCACTCCCATCGGGTCACGGCACCAATGTAACCCCTCCTCCCGGGTCTTCCGACATGGGAGTCGGACGCTCTAACAGGGAAGCTAAAGGCTGCAACCCCTAGCATCTGTTGCCATCTCTTGAGGTCAGAGGAGTGAGGTTTACTCCGACAGCAACTACTAACTGGCCTCCGTTACACTCACCCCCCTAAACCTCACTCCCATCGGGTCACGGCACCAATGTAACCCCTCCTCCCGGGTCTTCCGACATGGGAGTCGGACGCTCTAACAAGGAAGCTAAAGGCTGCAACCCCTAGCATCTGTTGCCATCTCTTGAGGTCAGAGGAGTGAGGTTTACTCCGACAGCAACTACTAACTGGCCTCCGTTACACTCACCCCTCTAAACCTCACTCCCATCGGGTCACGGCACCAATGTAACCCCTCCACCCGGCTCTTCCGACATGGGAGTCGGACGCTCTAACAAGGAAGCTAAAGGCTGCAACCCCTAGCATCTGTTGCCATCTCTTGAGGTCAGAGGAGTGAGGTTTACTCGTACAGCAACTACTAACCGGCCTCCGTTACACTCACCCCTCTAAACCTCACTCCCATCGGGTCACGGCACCAATGTAAACCCTCGAACCCGGGTCTTCCGACATGGGAGTCGGACGCTCTAACAAGGAAGCTAAAGGCTGCAACCCCTAGCATCTGTCGCCATCTCTTGAGGTCAGAGGAGTGAGGTTTACTCGCACAGCAACTACTAACTGGCCTCCGTTACACTAGCAAAGTAAAGTGTACTGATTAAATGTGTTTCTGTGCAACATGTGCTTTCCATTTATATTGAATTTCATTTATTTGCCTCAAAAATACCTGTGTGAGCCTGTGTGCTTTTGTCAATCAGGTCTGGCTGATTACTTGTATATGGGTGTTTATTTATACACTTTTTTTCCACATGTCTGTTTTCAGCAGAAAACAGGAGTCCCTCCTGGAAAATGAATTACATGAAATAATGAAGTCACTGAATTAGATCATTAGCTTGATTAACTCACCCCATATGTTGCAGTCATGGGAGAATGATGAAAAAGCAGGAAAACACATCAGCGCTTGTGAATCATAATTAAGAAATGCTAATTGTGTTTTTCATTACGGGAAAATCAATGGCTAACTCTGGAGACGTTACACTTGGTTTATTTTGTTTGGGCTCAAGATTTCGACAAAAATATGACACTGAACGCTAGAAAACATGCCATTGCTTGAAAGTTTAACCCGTCACATGCACTATAAAAATATCCCATTGGATAGTTGACAGGAAGCTCTTTTGCATACGCATTCTTTCTACTATATCGATGCAAAAATAGTTCTCACGGAATTTTCATTTATAGGTGCAAATTGAATAAAGAGGTGTCTCCATATTGCCTGGGAATAGCGCTTAGCTCATGTATTAAAGCTGACTACATTGGCCCTGGCCTTGCTTTAAGTCAGTAATATGCTGAGATGGAAAATCTTTAGATTGTGCAATGTTTGCAGGGTCACACACCATGTAATTATATTTTGAACCTGCTGGTGAGCTCGAGACAAGAGCATACATTTGAATATACATTAGATGACTGCTGAAAGACTTTTCTACAATGGCAACAAACCATAGTCTTAACACAATATGTGCATGCTCAGGGAAACCAAGGGCACTTGGTTAGCTTACAAAGATGCAGTGAATGTGTTCATTAGGCTGACAATAAGTTATACTTTATGTATATGCATGCTTGGTATTTGCTCATATTTTTCTTAAATATTAAATAATGTTAAATAATGATAACTCTCTAGTAATGACTGAAATCAGAAAGGTTCTAAATAGTAATGACTCAAGAGTTTCTACATCCTTCTAAAGGAATTATAATTATTTGGATAAGTGACGATCATGGTAATGACTCAAATCTTTTTTTACCATCCAAAACTTTACAAAAGCTTACGATGACTTCTGTCAATGCTAGAGAATTATTGTATTTTTGACTTTAGAAAGTGATCCAAATAATTAGTAATTCCTTCTGAAGGAAGTAGTGACACTCAGGGCTGGGTGGGTTACTTTTACAATGTATTTCACTACAGATTACAAAATACATGCTTTAAAATGTAATTTGTAATGTATTTCGTAACATTACTCAAGTTTAGTAACTTAATCTAAATACTTTAGAATACTTTGGAATACTAATAAGTGTGGAACAAACACAAAAAAGATCATTGTGAGTTTTTATCTCACAATTCTGACTTTTTCCCTCAGTATTGTGTGATATAAAGTTGCGATTGTGAGTTATAAAGTCAGAATTATGAGATATAAACTCTCAATATTGAGAAAAGTCAGAATTATGAGATATAAACTCACAATATTGAGAAAAGTCAGAATTATGAGATATAAACTCACAATATTGAGAAAAGTCAGAATTATGAGATATAAACTCACAATATTGAGAAAAGTCAGAATTATGAGATATAAACTCTCAATATTGAGAAAAGTCCGAATTATGAGATATAAACTCACAATATTGAGAAAAGTCAGAATTATGAGATATAAACTCACAATATTGAGAAAAGTCAGAATTATGAGATATAAACTCTCAATATTGAGAAAAGTCAGAATTATGAGATATAAACTCACAATATTGAGAAAAGTCAGAATTATGAGATATAAACTCACAATATTGAGAAAAGTCAGAATTATGAGATATAAACTCACATACTAAATTCACAATTGCAAGAAAAAAAGTTAGTATTGCAAGTTTATATCTCCCAATTCTGACTTTATAACTTGCAATTGTGAGTTTAAATCTCGCAATTCTGAGAAAAAGACGTCAGAATTGTGAAATACAAACTCACAATTGTGAGAGAAAAAAACAAATTGTGAGAAAAAGTCGCAGTGACGAGTGAATTATAAAATGACTCACAAAACATGAAAACAGTCGTGGATCATCAGGTCATGACAGGACAGTTCAGTTGACAATTTTTTTATAAATTCAGTCATTTTGTCTTGTTCAGGACAGAACTAAATAAAAATAACAACATTTTTATGATCCTCTTAAAAGTATTAAAATGTTGATGAATCTTAACTCCTCTTTTTCAGACGGTCAGAGTCAGAGAATCACCAATCGCTGTTTAAATGACATTAAAACTCAAAGTAATCACTTTGGTAATCTAAAACACTTTTCAGATGTAACTGTAATCTGATTACCACCCATTTAAAATGTAACTGTAATGAAACACAGTCACTCACATTTTGTATTTTAAATATGTAACTAAGTTACTTGTATTTCGTTACTCCCCAACCCTGGTAACACTTAAATCATTACTAGTACACTCTAAAAAATGCTGGGTTAAAAACAACCCAAGTTGGGTTGAAAATGGTCAAAACCCAGCGATTGGGTTAAAAGTTTGACCCAACGTGCTGGGTTGTTTTATTTAACCCATATATTGTTTAAAAATGACTGTATGTCTGGCTTAAAATGAACCCAAAATAGGTTGTAAATTAAAATCAGACACATAATCAGTAGAGACAAAACTAGACACAAGCTTATGATCAAATGTTCGTTTATTAAACATATTTAAACAACAGTTGAGTTAAATAAAACTACCCAGCAGGTTGGGTCAAACATTTAAAACAACCCAATTGGTGGGTTTGGACAGTTTTTAACCCAGCATGTTTCAGTGTAATAATCAAAAGGTGATCTTTATTACTTAGCAATTTAATAAATGTTTATTAATTTCTAACATAATTTGGATTCAGTCATTTTTAAACAGTAGTTGAGTTAAATAAAACTACCCAGCAAGTTGGGTCAAACATTTAACCCAATCACTGGGTTTCCATTTTCAACCCAACTTGGGTTGATTTTAGCCCAAGATTCCATGATTTTCACTTATTATACATTATGCATTATTCACATTAATTGTAAACCTGTGTACAATAGTTCTCCAGTAGGACAGAAGAAGTAGTTATTGATTAGCTAATAGTGAACAACCACATTCAACTGAGTGCAATTACTCACTAATTGCTTAATCAGAATTGTTCAATAGTAATATTTTGTTACTCATGTTCAGTATTCAGTTATCTTAAAACCTATTTTCGAAACATTCTTCCAAATATCTGGAACCACATAAAGGTGAGTATGTGACATTTTGAGGTGAACTATCACTTTAAGGATTGAAAATAATTCACCGGTCATTACCTTTGCAGAGATATCAACATACAAAAGGGGACTATTACCGTCCGACATTAAAGTGCTGGAACAAGAGCTCTTCGACATTAATTAGACTGAACTATTAGGGGCTGCATGGCTTATTGAGCAGCTCGCATTACTCCGTGTTGTGTGAGAGATCCAGGCCAGTCCACTGACGCCTCGCCCCCGCGTCCGCGTCGTTCTGCGCGGGGTTAATTGCTACACCTTAGCTCGTGTCCTTGTGTTAATGCAAATGAGATCTTTTGACACCCTGCGACGAGTTTGTGTGGTGGAACAGAATCAGCGACGGCTCTGGAGCTTGTAAAGGAAGGTGTGCAACAAAGGCTGCTTGTCTGAGCAATCACTCTCCGCTATTGTTTGCCAAGCAGGCCGCAGAGGAGCGGGATATTCATGAGCTGAAAGATGAGGGAGATGCATTTGTTTCCTACCTCAAACTGAAAGGTAAAGCCCTTGTTCTGCGAATCCTCAACGCTGCAGTCTCTCCTCGAGTGGATGTGACATACAGTGACAAATGAAGTGAAATAAAGCTCTGTGACAGGAGCCGTCTACCACCCGAACCGAACGGTTAATTAGATGGTGATCCATTTAAAGGTTCCAAATATTGTGTACAGGAGAGGCTGAGGGTCAACTTCACTAACGCTATTGAACTTTTTTGCAGAAAAAAAAAAAAAGAACTGCAAAACAATTATGGAATATGATCGAAAAATTCACACTTATTTTTTCAGCAAAAGGCCGACGAATGATGCAAAGTGCTAAAATGTTTTGACAGCTCCAGGGCTTTTGTGACAAGGTGTGTTCACATCGTAATTACTGCAATTCACGACTTCATAGAGCTCGTAATCGACCCTTCACAAACACCACTTTAGTTACTGTTGCTATGCGCTCTCACGCCACACATCATGTTCTCACGGAGTGCAAAATACATCGGAGCAAAGAGACACTGACAACATATGAAAATATAGTAATGTTTTAAAGCAGTTGAATCAATAAATAGCGTCTAGTGTGTGTTTAATGTGTGGTGACAGATCGCTGTAGCTCCTCGTGAAGCGATCATCTCTTCATACTAGTTCATTTATAGCATCAAATAAACATGAATGAACATCAGAAGGAATGTTGTTTCAAGACGTGATTCAAGTTCACCAACGTTAATCTACTAACTCCCCTGACCGCTTTGACGACAAAATGGAGGATTCGGGGTCATGATTGGTCAGATCGCCTGTCAATCAAACTGTTTGCGAAGGGTCAATTACAGCTTGTAAGATGGGATTTTTTTTTTAAAACTCCTACTGACCACTGCAGATTTATTTAAGCGTTGATAGTGATGTCATAGAAACACATAATTCCCATTACAAGAACAGTCACATGATCCAGTGGAAACTGAAAGTCACTACCTTCCGCTTTACTTTTTGTATTCTTGCACCTGCACTGTAAAAAAGAATTTTTGGTTTGACTTACAAAAGTAAGTTACCTGGTTGCTTTAAAATGTTGAGTTCATTGACATTAAAAATTTGAGTTCATCCAATGAAGGCAATTGGTTTAATCAACAGAAACTCATTATCTGAACCACATTAATTATCTAAGTTGCTTTGACAAAAGAAAGAAAGTTGTGATAACAAATCATGAAAATATTTGTTTACAGAGATACAAGTCGACATATGACTAAAGTTTTCTGAGTATTTCCTTCTAAAGCAAGGCGGTATTTGGCGAACATGCCCAGTGCTTTATGGGTGTTGAAGTTTTCCAACCTATTTGGCAAAAGCAGCCTTTTTTCCCTCTGTTTTCTCTCGTAAGTTCGCAACGATTTAATTTTTCTCCGCCTTCATACTGTATAGGCAGCCAAGTTTTAATGAAATCCCATTTTGCCAGCAGTGAAGTAAAAGAACCATTTCTTCCTTATTTTTAAGAAGATTTGAAAAATCTAAACAACATTTTACTTTTTCTGCACTGGAAAGACTCTGTGGACGTTAAAGGTTCTTCATCGATGCCAATGAAGATCCTTTGCTTTTAAGAGTATAGTGTGGCTTTCATTGTATTTACCAGTTGTGCACATCACTTTTTGACCTTGTACATGTACATGATCACACAGCTGTTTACCATTTCCACTTATACAAGCCAAAGCATTGTTTCCCCCCTTTCATGAGCTAAAGGTGATCTTTCCTGCGGTATGAAATGACCAAGATCTGCCACAGCTCTGACAAATGTAGGCCAGTTATGCGGCGTTACATTTTGTTAAGGCTTGTGTCCCCACAAAACTTCACCTAGCAGCTGTGTTAACCAGCCTACTGGGAGAGAAGCCAATATAGTTGAGTAAAAGATCGAGAAAGTGTGGGTCATTTAACTTAGCTTCTCCTGCGCCGCAGTGACAGTATGCATGACATTTATACACAATCTCTCGCTATTGATTAATGTTTAATTATAGGCTGTGCTTTAAAGTTGGCACATTTTGGCACAGAAAACATGCTCAAGTCTTTATGCATATCCAAAACAATGCATGCATCTTTTTATGCAGATAACAACAACAATTTGGCATCCGACAGGGTGTGTCTGGTGGTACTGGTGATCAGATTTGGTTTAAACAGCTTTTTCATTCTGAAGCATGTAAAGCTCATATATGGGGGATCATGGGATCGAGATGCTCATTCATTTGGAGAAATAGAAATGCCAGAAATGTCTGATTAAATGGCGACATATAACCCTTCTACCTGAATTGAAAAGGTTCATGGGTAGTTCACATGCAAATTAAAAGATTTGCATAATGACTCCTTTATTGTAATCTTCTGAGATTGGATATGTGGCCAAAGGAAAATTAAATTCATCCCTTGTGGAATAATTCTTAATAAAAGTGCCTGGGAAGAATCTGACAGCTGTGCTATTTTACAATACATGGTATAGTCATCACACATTCCTCTTTTACCCCTTTCAATAGATGCAATTGACCCTTAATTGATAAATCCGTAACTTTACCAAATGACACAATTTAGTGACATTAGCGAATCATAACAGTGGCCATTTACTGACCAGCCCACATAAATCAGTGGTGTAGGTCATCCAGGTACTTTTCACCTACACTTTTAAGAGTATTGTGAATTCAGACATACTTCTTTTGTCACCTACTGTTTTTCACGTACTATATAGTACAGAAGTATGCAATTTCAGAAGCAGCCAATCATTTTTGGTGCACAAAACTTTATTAAATGTGCAGTAAGCAATGTCTGAGAAGTGCTGTTGAAAGTGGATCAGACCGAGCAGCACAACACACTTGTAGCCAATCAGCAGTGGGAGGCGTGTCCACTCATGATGGGGGAGGAGAGAGAGAGAGCCAATCAGCAGTAGCGGGCGTGTCCACTCGTGATGGGGGAGGAGAGAGAGAGAGAGCCAATCAGCAGTAGGAGGCATATCCACTCATGATGGGGGAGGAGAGAGAGAGAGAACCAACCAGCACTAGGAGGCGTGTCCACTCGTGATGGGGGAGGAGAGAGAGCCAATCAGCAGTAAGAGGCGTGTCCATTCATGATGGGGGAGGAGAGAGAGAGAGAGCCAATCAGCAGTAGGAGGCGTGTCCACTCGTGATGGGGGAGGAGAGAGAGAGAGAGCCAATCAGCAGTAGGAGGCGTGTCCACTCGTGATGGGGGAGGAGAGAGAGAGAGAGCCAATCAGCAGTAGCGGGCGTGTCCACTCATGATGGGGGAGGAGAGAGAGAGAGAGCCAATCAGCACTAGGAGGCGTGTCCACTCGTGATGGGGGAGGAGAGAGAGCCAATCAGCAGTAAGAGGCGTGTCCATTCATGATGGGGGAGGAGAGAGAGAGAGAGCCAATCAGCAGTAGGAGGCGTGTCCACTCGTGATGGGGGAGGAGAGAGAGAGAGAGCCAATCAGCAGTAGGAGGCATATCCACTCATGATGGGGGAGGAGAGAGAGAGAGAGCCAATCAGCACTAGGAGGCGTGTCCACTCGTGATGGGGGAGGAGAGAGAGCCAATCAGCAGTAAGAGGCGTGTCCATTCATGATGGGGGAGGAGAGAGAGAGAGAGCCAATCAGCAGTAGGAGGCGTGTCCACTCGTGATGGGGGAGGAGAGAGAGAGGTTAGAAAGTACCGTCATTTGTAAACTTTAATGCTGCTATTGTCACTTAGTGTAAATAGCATCTATCGCTAAGAAAATATGCTATTTACACTTAGTCTGAATAACCATATCTTACAGTAAAAATCTGCTTGCAAATCCTGCACCAAATTGTGACTGATTTACCAAAGAATCCACTGTGAAATGTGCCGAACAAACAAATAATGCTTAACTGAGACATTCACAGAGTTAAAAAAATAAATATATACTTTTCTGGCATGAGGATTATAGTTTTATTCCAGTCATCCTGTGTGTCTCATCTCACTTCAGTGGGCGGAGCCAAAGATGTGATGATGTAGAAGTAGGCGTCGATCTGATTCTGCAGAGGCGGTCTTTCATTACGTCATAATGTGACAAAATCCGAAACGAGACGTTTTCAGAGCTTGGTTTCAATAAAAGCTGTTTTGAGTTCTGAAACTTCCAGGATGTTTTTTCATAGTACAATGAGCTCTTACATTTGATTTCTCAATTCATGATCCCTTTAACAACATAAGTGAACCTCGACGAACATGTTAAAGTAATAAAAAAAACATTTATTCTTATAGGAACATCTTTTCCGAATGTCATTCAACTCTCTCTCTCTCTCTTTTCTCATTTGCTTCTAAGTTTTGGACCACATGCCAGATGTGTCTGCATTGAATTCGAAATGAAGTTTCTCAAGGGTAAACGCTCGCAAAATTTACTAAACTAGGCTTCCATTTTCATGTGCTTTTTGTGATAAAGCCATTCATTTGCCCATAAGCCATAATTCTTCACATTTCCATGGTTACAATAACATTTACAAGGCATCCTTTCAGTGTCCTTGCTTTACAGAAAATTGGAGAGAGAATTGTTGTATTTACAAAAGAAGATGTGTGTCTCTTTTACAGCAGGAGAGGATTACGCAAGGAACAGAGGAAGCAATGCATCCTCCGAGTCAGGATTATATTTAGCTCGGGCCAAGCAAACAATGCAAACCGATCATGTAATAGATAAAGACAGCAGAGCATGTGCAAAGCACTTTTGGGTATTGTTATTTGAGCGGATTAAATGTTATCTCACGAGGTTAAGCAATTAGTTTATTCCTTTCTTTCCTCGCCCATTATTTATTTTCTGTTCTCACTGGATGTTTAAAGCGAAACGCCCACTTCTCGAAGAGACTCGTAAACTTTTATATTGTATCTTCACTTAATTAAAAGCGTGTCCTTTATTGACCGTCTCTGCACGTCCATCGCTTCATTGTCCAGTCAAGTGTGATGGGACTTTATGGTCCAGCTGGGCACAGTGGAAACACTCACTCGAATGTGGGTCGTCCTTCATATCGCAGTAACTTCAGTCAATAAAGCGAAGAGAAATTGAAGATCTCTTTCCAAACTTTATATAGGCCTTTTGATTTTGGCTGTGGGGCTGTTTTTCAGTGATTTAATAACTTCCCACATCCGCTTCTTTGTTGTTTTATCTTCACACAGATTGAACGGTGCGGTTGTGGTTCATCAAACCAGGTCAAGACACGAGACTCTGTGACCACCGTCGCAAGCATTTTCCTCTTTCGTCAAGTTCGCTCCAGGGAACGAAGGAAAAACTTACTGGAATACTTATCCTAAACGTTTTATTGTATCCCATCTGGTCAATTTTGTATTAAAACACAGTTATATAACCTTGAGCATTTCAAGAGAGCATCCAAACTGCAATAAATGGATTTACATAAATTAATAATACACAGGGTTGCACTGAATCCCCAAAATAATCCCCTTCCTTTGGCCATCGAGCTCTTCACACAGCATTCACACTCCACACTGTGCCATAATCTCTACCCGCAGTCTTTAAAAGCACAATCGCTTGTTTAGGAACACATTTTGAGTTTTATGTACTCGGTGAAAAAGGAAAGTCTCTTCTTTCTAATAATAATATTATTAAGAACTTGTTTTGAGAAAATCGACACGAAAGATTCCAAACTTTTTATTATTATTATTATTATTTTACAGAATTGGAAGACATGCATTAAATCGTAAAACACGTAAAACAAAGTTACGACGCTCAAAGTTCAATGTAAATAGATGTTTTCTTTTACAGAAATCACTTTTTAAACGGCTGGTAGAGACTACAACGAGCTTCTTCCTGGGTTAGTGACATCACAAACCCCAAAATTTACATAATCTCCACACACAACAACAAAGGGGGCGGGGCCATGTTGTGCCGCTTTAGAGAAGAGGAAGAGTTGTTGTAGTCGAGTGTTGTTGATGCCGTCATTTTACGCTGGACTGCTTTTACCCCCAGAAGATCATTTAAAGTCATTATTGTGTTAAATGACAAAAGCATCAAATAGACATTACAAAATGTAGCTTTAGAAAGAAATATAATATTTGATTCAACACCGAATTTATTAAACAAACTTTAAGACTCGATGAGGGTGAGTAAATGATGACAATTTTCATTTATAGATGAACTATATCTTGAATGAAACTACATCAATTTATCCACTAACCGTTCAGAAACGTCTAAAAGTTGGAACTTCTTCCTGAGTCTCTCCATCAGTTTGAACACTTTCCTCATTTTGTCTGCGTGAGATTCTCCAGCTTTGTTGTTGTTGAGCTGTTAAAGCTCCGCCCTCTTCTGGAGCAGTGGCTCATTTGCATTTAAAGGGACACACACAAAAACGGCGTGTTTTTGCTCACACCCAAATAGAGGCAAATTTGACAAGCGATAATAAATGATCTGTGAAGGATTTTGTGCTGAAACTTCACTGGAGACACCAGAGACTGATATTACATCCTTTTGTCATCCATAAAAGAAAGAAGGGTGTTTGGGATTAGAACAACACTAGTGTGAGTAAATGAGTTCATTTTCATTTCATTTTCAACTATCTAGGGTCGAGTGTTTGTTTTGCTCATTTCAAATATCTTTTACAAGAAATTGCTCATTGCACCTTTAAAGAACGAAAACAATACACATCGTCTTCTACAGAAACTGTGACATACTGAAAGTTCAGTTGAAAAGTCATTTTTACACTCCTCTAATTTGGCTCCAAATCTCAGGTGTAAATGGTCATTTTGACCCTCCTCTACAAAATACTGGATAAATATACATCTGTGACATTTAATATTTTGGCTTTCATCACTATTTATGTTTGTCATAATTTCACAGTGACACATTTTTGGTCCTAGCACATGTAAATGAGAAAAGGAGGCATTTCTTTGGTCGTGGCACCAACAAACTCACCACCTCCAGTACTGAAATTCAGCTCTGCCTGTGGAAAACAGGATTATTGCGCGCGCTATCGGCCTCTCGCGATGGAACACATGCGCTAGCTCCGATAATCAGGACCCGGGACCACGGCCTGGCGCTGTAATTGAGCCACGTGTAGTGGTCTCTTCCCGTTCCCAATACGAGCAGCCGAATCCACCAACTCTGACTTAATCAGATGGTGAAAAGACAACTGGCAGGAGGGCTCTGATTAAAATATTGTTTTTTAGCACTGCTTCGGAGAGCCAGGCTCCTTATTAAAAATTGATCCTCAAGCTGTGTCGCCTTGCGTTTCTGCTTTGCTGAAGAATTCATTACCTCTGCCACGCACCATGTCGCCTGCCTAGTATTCTCCATGTCACCGCACCCCTCCGTATCCTGCACCCCCTCTTTCGTTTATCAGTTCTGAGATGCAACAAACAAACAAATATTCCAGAGGGAGGGGAGAGGAAGGGAAGGACGAGGAGGGAGGTTGAAACAAAAACACGTCGCCCAAGGCCTTCTCCGCACGGAGTACAAGACGTTTGATCACTGGCATGAAAAGCAAATGCTGTTTATTCTTATTCTCATTTTCCCTCCTTTTATAAGTTCATCTCTTTATGTCTTTTAGAGAAGCCGGATTTTTTGTTTGTTTGTTTGTTTGCGTCGCATAGCGTAGCATTGCATTTTTTAACGTACAAATCTATGAACTTGTGCCAAAGGGATTGGCAAAATGTGCTGAGCTTAGGATACACTCTTATTAATAACTGAAGCGTAATTAACTTTTCCAAAATATTTTAATATCAGACACTCACGGGTGTTGGAGAGAGAAAACTTAATGAATGTGTTCCAATTGTGTGGAAACTAATTTAAATTAGTCGTGAGCCGGCTTATGGGCCATTCCCTGTTAAATCAAACACATTTCACAAACTTCCCCTTGATATTATTGTTATTATTATTATTTTGTAGAAAGACAAACATAAATAGTGATGAAAGCCAAAATATTAAATGTCACAAAGGTATATTTATCCAGTATTTTGAAGAGGAGGGTCAAAATAACCATTTTCACCTGAGATTTGGAGCCAAATTAGAGGAGTGTAAAAATGACTTTATAAAGACGTCAGCATCATTATTTCATTTTCACACAGACATCAGTAGATCTATTAGTAAAATCTGTTGACTTTATCAATCTTTGTTTGATTATATGCCAACGGTGACGGTTCAAAAATGACAAAAAGCACTTCTTGTGTGTTTCCCTCATGTCTGTAACTCAAGAAGTATTAAAGATATCTTAATATCCTTTTAGATTCTGGCTCTTAACAAGCTTTTCTTGAGGAATATTAATTTTTTAAGGCCCATTATGGTTAATTTACATCGATATGGGAATCTCAATGTGGCTCCATGAGTAAATTATACACATTTCAGTCGTTCGAAAACCAAACGTGTGTCACTTTGAATAAAGCTGATGCTTTTGTCTTTTAAAGAGGAATATCTGAAGAACAAATAATGCTGAAACTAGAAATGCATCTCATGTTTTTCTATCAACTCATTTGCGTAGAACATTCCAGTCGGAGTGCCATAAATGCTCCTTTTCCAAAGTTTACATGCCTGTAACTAAAAGTATTCAAGATATCTTAGTATCCTTTCAGATTCTCATTCTTAGTAAACTTTTCTTTTAGAATCTTAATTTTTAAGGCGCTATATAGTTCAGTCCCATAGATATGAGGATCTCAATGCGGCTCTGAGGTCAAACAGTTGAATTTTACCCATTTTCAATGGTTGAAAACCAAATGTGGGTAACTTCTCAAACAGCTGCTACTTATTGTATTTAAAGAAGAAAGTCTGAGGAACAAATAATGCTGAAACTAGAAATGTATCTCATGTTTTTCTATCAACTCAATTGTGTAGAACATTCCTGTCGGAGCGCCATAAATGCTCCTCTTCCAAAGTTTACATGCCTGTAACTCTACAAGTGTTAAATAAATCTTAATATCCTTTTAGATTATCATTCTTAGTAAACTTTTCTTTTAGAATCTTAATTTTTTAAGGCCCATTATGGTTAATTTACATCGATATGGGAATCTCAATGTGGCTCCATGAGTAAATTATACACATTTCAGTCGTTCGAAAACCAAACGTGTGTCACTTTGAATAAAGCTGATGCTTTTGTCTTTTAAAGAGGAAAATCTGAAGAACAAATAATGCTGAAACTAGAAATGCATCTCATGTTTTTCTATCAACTCAATTGTGTAGAACATTCCAGTCGGAGTGCCATACATGCTCCTTTTCCAAAGTTTACATGCCTGTAACTCTAAAAGTATTCAAGATATCTTAATATCCTTTCAGATTCTCATTCTTGATCAACTTTTCTTTTAGAATCTTAATTTTTAAGGCCCTATATAGTTCAGTCCTATAGATATGGGGATCTCAATGTGGCTCTGAGGTCAAACAGTTGAATTTTACCCATTTTCAATGGTTGAAAACCAAATGTGTGTAACTTCTCAAACAGCTGCAACTTATTATATTTAAAGAAGAAAGTCTGAAGAATAAATAATGTTGAAACTAGAAATGTATCTGGTTTCCTTCTATCAAAACAATTACATAAAACATAACTCCTGAGTTACAGACATGCAAATTTGGGGCAAAAAAAACGAGAACTGCTCTTTTTCCCATTATTGAAGTGTTACTGCTGACGTATAATGAAACAAAGATTGCTAAAGTCAACAAATTTCACTAATAGACCGTCCAATCTCTGTGTGAAAATAAAATAATGATGCTGCCATCTTCATAAAGTCATTTTTTCCCCCTGTAATTTGGCTCCAAATCTCAGGTGAAAATGGTTATTTTGACCCTCCTCTACAAAATACTGGATTAGTCAGTATATATACATCTGTGACATTTAATTTTTTGGCTTTCTTATTCATTTATGTAGTACTTTCACCAGAATTTTTTTTTTTTTAATCAAAATCAAAAAATTTCCATTGACATGGAATGACCCGTATGGATTTGACTGTTATTTATTTTATTTATTTGTTTTACGTTTTAAGATTTAAAGTTTGTGAATGCAAGTTTAATTCTCAATTATTTGGCATGAGCTGCTCCAAGATCAGCTGGAGCTGCGCTATATAACATCATTTTATGAATCTCTTTTAGTTTCTCCTAAAAATCAGGATAGAATTTCCAAACGTATCCATTGCTTCAGTCTCATCATTGTCTAGAAGACGTACTTGTGACATTAAATAATGTCTCATTCCTAATCTTTCTTTGCAAACATTTTTTTCCATTCTTATTTCCAGAAACATCCAAATCGGAGAACATAACTGAGATTCCATTAAACCTCCTGGGCAATGAAAGAGTTATGCAAGTTCTCTGTGGATTCTCCCTTTTTTCTGTTTTTCATTTCTGTATTTTTCTCTCTGTTGATTAAGAACTAATGCAAATCATGGAGCCTCAGCGTCAGCCGCCACAGGAAATCAATATCCCACAAACCCCCGCTCCTTCCCCCTCGTTCCTCCATAGCGATAACTAGAGCCTCCTCAAACAAAACAATTAAAGACTCAACCTTAAACTCATTACCCACACCGCTGAACAAGAAAGCCTATTCCAGGATGACATTGAGTGCTGTTTGCTTCTCATTGTGAGCCAATTTGATATTCACTGCTTGTCTGAGGCCTGTTTAAATACGCAGATTAATTGTGTTCATGTCCACTTGTCTTTGCTCACACAGGTGTGCGTCCGTGATTGATTTGCTGAGAGTTTTGTATTTCATTTCCATTGATTTAGACAACCAGCAACTAGAGCAACTTACAAGAGTACATGTTGGTTAAATGACTGGAAGCAAAGGCCTTAAAGAGCCCCATTATGCTTTTTCAAATATTACCTTTCGTGGATTGTATAATGTAGCTGTCCGTGAATGTAAAGCTGTGTAGCCAAAAGTGCGTTATTGTCTCCCGAAAGAAATAACCGACTCTGAACAGCCTAAACGAGTCATTAGGAATTCGTATCTCAGCCGGTTTGTGTTGTAGACGTGTCAAGAAGACGCCGTTTTCTGCTCTACAAAAGCAAATTCTCATTGTAAACACTTCCAAAGGATGAGTCAGTAGTTAAAATCCCCTTTTCACGAGTGCTTCTCAAATCTGTGTGAGGTCTAAATTGGATTAACAAAATGCCATTAAAGATAGGACAATAGCCACTTTATTTAGACTAACTCGCTCCTCAGAATCACAGCCTGTGAGTACGATTAATTATTGATGAATATATTTTCTACTGGGTGTCTCCAGCTAACCGTCTAACTCATGTTATTACTGAAATACTTAAAACTGTGTCTATTGTTGTTCTTACAACTCTGAGTAAAGATAAAGGATGGAGTAAGATTTGTTTAACGAAGTTTAATGTTAATCAGTTAGTGCTCGCTGTTCTTGATGCAGTTAATGATACAGTTCCCACATGATCACTGCAGTAAATTAGAACTGTACGCATTGGTTTGTTGATGCTGACGGTGAGGGATTATCGTTGCAACATCTTATACGTCGAACCGAGTAGCGGATCACTGAGAAACGTCCCGCTCAAGTCGTTCTTGTGATCGGTTGAGTTCTTCTAAAATTTCATCATCGGATTCACGATCAGATTGATATGGTAAAATCGACACCATCGCTGAATCGCTCTCCAAAATCTTTGCCTTGACTTTTTATTGGCGAAAATCAAGAGTTGTCGTTTTACACATTCTCATTTGAAATCATACGAAATCATTCAATCTTATTTGTATGCAGGGTTGGGTATGTTACTTTTAAAATGTATTTCACTACAGATTATAAAATACATGCTTTAAAAAGTAATTTGTAACGTATTTCGTTACATTACTCAAGTTTAGTAACTTAATCTAAATACTTTAGAATACTTTGGAATACTAATAAGTGTGAAACAAACACAAAAAAGGTCATTGCAAGTTTTTATCTCACAATTCTGACTTTTTCCCTCAGAATTGCGTGATACAAAGTTGCAATTGTGAGTTATAAAGTCCGAATTATGAGATATAAACTCACAATATTGAGAAAAGTCCGAATTATGAGATATAAACTCACAATATTGAGAAAAGTCATAATTATGAGATATAAACTCACAATATTGAGAAAAGTCCGAATTATGAGATATAAACTCACAATATTGAGAAAAGTCATAATTATGAGATATAAACTCACAATATTGAGAAAAGTCAGAATTATGAGATATAAACTCACAATATTGAGAAAAGTCAGAATTACGACATTTAACTCACATACTAAATTTACAATTGCATGAAAAAAAGTCAGTATTGCAAGTTCATATCTCACAATTTTGAGTTTAAATCTCGCAATTCTGAGAAAAAGAAGTCAGAATTGTGAGGGAAAAAAACAAATCGTGAGAAAAAGTTGACTCACAAACAACAAAACATGAAAACAGTGGAAAACATGAAACTTAACTCTGCTTTTTCAGCCTGTCAGAGTCAAAGAATCACCAATTGCTGTTTAAATGACATTAAAATTCAAAGTAATCACTTTATTTTCAACATTCACACTCACACTATACACACTTTCAATTCCAGCCGGCATGGGAATCGAACCGGCAACCTTCAGGTTACAAGCCCGACTCCTCGTGTTCGTGTTCTAATAAAATCAGTTCACAGAATTGAAGAAGATTGCATGAATTCCTGAATCACTTTATGACCTCTTAACGCATCACAGAGGAGACCGAAGCCTCTAGTCATTAGAGAGATGATGACATTTCCTTCTTTTCACTGACAGGCAGTATTAATTACCTTCTGGCACCTTTATCCAATCTACATATTCACAATAGTGACCTTGAAAACCCTCTTAATATCTCATCTCGTCCATCAAGATTATTACATGAAAAGACCGCTGAACCCACCAAATGTTGAAACCTTACTTTTTGACGTCAACTCGCCTAGATTCATCGGTCTCCAAAGCTGCTCATTTCCTCTCGTGTGAGTCTTATACGATCATGATAAATGCGGGAGTCCAGATCATTAACCAGAATTAAGTTTTTGGTATTCTGCTTCACATTTGGTGTTTGAATTACCACCAGATCTGTCGCACAGTTCGTGGAGATTTAGTGTCATAATAAGGATTTTATCATTCTGAGAATGATGTCGCTGTACTCTCTGGAATTGCGTGTTTTATTAAGAATTAGCCAATGAGAGAAGATGCTACTTCTACTTTTAGAGACCCAAAGTCTGGGGAATTTACCGAGTGATTCATTTTCTTTGACTTTTTCAGGGTAATTAAAGTTCTCAATAAAGAAGAACCTTTTATTTGCCTTTACTTTGGTGTTTAAAGTTTATATTTAAAAAAATGTGAATGCATATACTTTGGGGTTCTGCTGTGAATTAGTGAAACTTGTTACACGTGTGCATGTGAGACTTGCATCATGCGGTCCGACAGCTCTCGAGCAGGTGGCAATCACAACAGTGTCCATTCAGATTACAGTGTTAAACGCTGCTGTGATTGATTACATTTCATGGCCCATTTAGCCTATGGTTGGCAAGGAAATGCAAAAAGGCAAGACTTTTTCCAACTTTTGCTGATCTGGCCTCATTTTAAAGGATTAGTTCACTTCAGAATTCAAATTTCCTGATCATTTACTCTCCCCAATGTCATCCAAGATGTCCATGTCTTTCTTTCTTCAGTGGAAAAGAAATTAAGCTTTTTGAGGGAAACATTCCAGGATATTCTCCATTTAGTGGACTTCACTGGGGTTCAACGTTTTCCTACGTCACGTGACCTTTCCAACATGAATACGTGATGTGTGGCACATCAGAGCAGTGCAAGACCAGCATTTGTGGTTAAAAACTATTTTTTTTTCATAAAATGTGCGATGGTTTCTCTAGATCGGACTCTTATTCCTCGTCTGGATCATGTAGAGTCTTTGAAGCTGCACTGAAACTGACATTTGGACCCGTTGAACCCCAGTGAAGTCCACTATATGGAGAAAAATCCTGAATGTTTTCCTCAAAAACATTCGACTGAAGAAAGAAAGACATGAACATCTTGACATGGTGGAGAGTAAATGATCAGGACATTTTTCAAAACTCAGGCCAATCTACCAAAAGAAATATGAAAGAAATCATGCCTAGATGTAACTGCAAACATGACAGCACACAAAAAAAATTGGTGAGCTTCGGAAAGGAGCAGCAACAAATCAAGAAGAAAAGAGAAGAGGAAGGAAAAAAAACAAAGCAAAGCAATCTCCTGTAGGGTAGTGTCTGTAAATTAGCAAACTTAATGAGCCAGTGACAGCATGACGGATCTTTAGCATCTGGGCTGGGGTGACAGTGATTGATAGATGTTGGATGTCTGCGGGCCGATCTGATGGCTGATTTATGCCGTGCTCGGCGCTGATTACATAAATGCCATTAGAGCTCCCAATGGCAGCGCTGGAGTGCGGCGTGAGCCAGACGTGATGGAGGAGAGGACAGTGACCGACCTGACACAACTCAACCTCCCGCTAAGTGCCCCCAATCCACAGTGACTTGAGATTATTGTATCATTTTTTAAATGATTGTTTTAGTATTTGATTATCTGTCCTCTGATTTCCATCATTTTTCATTGTCTTATAAGGAAAGAAATAGCAGCACTCTTCGTGATAGCTTTTTATAGGACTCGGACTCATACACAAGGCAAAGAATCTTTTTATTTTTATTATTATTCTGGGAACTTGGATGCCTGTTTCAGGTCGTAAACCTCAGCATCCAAAACGATAGGCTCTGCGCTGGTAATGACATTTAAAGTAGACGTTTGTGTTTGTTTAAGTTTGTAAATTTGTTTTTAAACATGTAGGCATACAGTAAATGAACGCCAAGAAGCAATGAAAGACTCAACGAACAACTCATGAACAGTGTCGTTTCTGGAATACGGGCGTACATTAACATTTACTTTAACCTGTTTACAGGATCATTGAAAGTAATTTCATAAGACTACAGTCTTTAGTGTCATTTGATAGTGCGCCTCTTGAGATCAGGGGAGTAAGACCTTTAAAACAGTTCTCCCATCCGGGTCACGGCACCAACGTAAAACACACCGGCGTAAAATGACGGCATCAACAACACTCGACTACAACAACTCTTCCTCTTCTCTAAAGCAGCCCGACATGGCCCCGCCCCCTTTGATGAGTGTTCTTAGGGGCGGGGTTTATGTAAATTTTAGGGTCTGTGATGTCACTAACCCAGGAAGAAGCTCGTTGTAGTCTCTACCAGCTGTTTAAAAAGTGATTTCTGTAAAAGAAAATATCTCTCTTTTTATTGAACTTTGAGTGTCGTAACTTCACAGATGTTGTTTCTGCTCAAACAGCAACATTACACACTAACTGAAGTTACAAAAGTGAAATTACCCCTTTAAATGACAATATTTCGTAAAGAAGCCTAAACTATTACTGTGACGAGCAGGGCGGGCATGAGCTGCGAGGGAACGGCGCGAGGCCGGTGATGCGAGTGATAATGAGTGTCACCTGCGCGCTACACCGGTCTCGTGTCTCTCACGGAGGAGCTCCGGAAGCCTAAAAGAGGAGCGACGACAGTGAAGGACGAGAGAGGACCAGGCCTGGACTTTACTTTATTTGTGTTTTATTTTGTTTGTGTTTGTCCCTTTAACTTTCGTTTTATTGTTTGCTCATGTTATTATTAAAGTCATGTTTAACGTTCCCGCCTCCTCCTTCCCATTCTTAAGAACTCCGTTACAATTACAAACTCTAAAATAATATCCATTAATTTGCTTAAATATGTACATTTAAGTACAATCAGACAACTTAAGTATCACTATAACTGTTGAGATTGAAGTGGACAGGTGAATCCCTCCTTCTTGTCTAAAATGGTATTATCCTTCCTAATTGTATTAATGTTTTTTTTTTTATTCCTGCTAGACTGAAGCTAAAGAGCCACTTCCTACACTCCGATCCATTAGATGGCAGAAATTCATCTTTAAGTTTGTTTTGTGCCAATAAAGACAAGAATGCCAAAGTAGAAGAACATTCCCAGTTTTTATGGCTTGTACTTCCAAATACTTCCATCCAAAGCTGAACTGGCTGAGGTACAACAGCTAAATTTGTATTATTATAGATTGCTTTGCCCAGTCTTGCTTCAAAATGGCAGTTTTAACACTAAAAATGATGATGATTATTTTCTAGTATTATTTCTTCAAAGAGAGAACAGTAAACTAAACACTAGGCCAGAAAATCTTTAAATGATCCTCTTCTTCTCATCTTCACGTTTTCCACAATAGCACACGTGCGTCACTAAATGACTTTGCTTGCTTCATAAAATATGTATGTCTGTACAGGGAGGAAAAATGCTAATAACGTTTGGTGGCCGAATTAGATTTGGGAACGAAGGAAAGAAATGCATGAAAGAATTTAGCTGTGCAACTCATAAATAGTTTACCAACCTAGTAAAGATTCATCAAGTTGCATAAGAGATAAATTATATTTTCTGGCTTTGCATTCTCACCCTCACGCCGCCTTTCCACCAGAGGAGTGAATTGAATAAAAGATGAGGGATGGAAATTGTGTCTGCTCCGCGATACCAAGGCTAACTGCGGTTTATGCCTGCCGACGCTCGTGAAATCCCGATATCTATGATAGGCCACATTTGGAATGGGTGTCACCGATCCTATCGCCTTGCCGTGAATGAGGAAATATTGACAGCAATACAGAATGCCTTCCATGTGCACAGAAATGTTATAGCGTATCCTCAACCTCCAGCACAGCTGACATCTGCTAGTTTTTGCATCCTGAAATGGGAGAAATCCTCCACCAGTGGTCTATCGGATCTCTATTTAACATAACACATGCCGCTGATGAAATTATTTCCAGCACAAACCAAGAGACATGCCTTTTTGTTATTCTGGAGGAGTTAGAAATGTGCTTAAAAAAGACCGGATTCCTCACTAGATTCCATTATGTGTTCTTTGCAATGAAGGAAAACAAATTTTGTCAGGAGACCTCGACTTCTCACGAAAGTTGGAGAATGTTGTGCTAAATAAATGAGTGAGCTAACTCGCCTAAGGCCTTTTCTGTCGTTTCGGTGCACGCTTTACACAACTAATCACGGACTAGGTGTGTCAGTTACAAGATTTCCCCCTCTTAAAATCCCAAAATTCAGTTCTCTGAATCTGTGCACACCGCGGCATGTCAGAAACAACAAAGGATGAACTTGGAGTCGGTTTTACACTGATTTCAACAGAACAGATAAAAGATTCATTGTGCTTCTTTCTTTAATGATTTTTAAGCAATCCACAAAATTGCAATGCTTTGGTTGGTCAGAAGCACTTATGCTACTCAGATAAAGTTGCAAAAGAAGAACATGTTTTGAATGTACTAAAAGTAATAAAATGTAATAAAACGGCAGCATGCAGTAACTACTACACAGGTTACTTTTAAAATGTATTTCACTACAGATTACAAAATACATGCTTTAACAAGTAATTTGTAACGTATTTCGTAACTTAATAGTTTAGAATAAGTATGTATCACACACACAAAAGGTAATTGCAAGTTTTTATCTCACAATTCTAACTTTCTTTCTCAGAATTACGAGATATAAAGTTGCAATTGCGAGTTATAAAGTCAAAATTGTGAGACATAAACTCGCAATATTGAGAAAAGTCAGAATTGCAAGCAAAGAAGTTGCAATTGCAAGAAAAAAAAGTCAGCATTGGAGAGTATGTTTATCACACAATTCTGACTTTATATCTTGCAGTTATGAGTGTATATCTCCTAATTCTGATTTTATAAAACGCAATTGTGAGTTTAAATCTTCCAGGGGATGTAAAGAAACGAGGACATTTCATTCTACAGAACTACTCACAAGTGCTGAAATACTACTCACACAGGTCGGTTTATTTGATGAATTAAACTGTGAGGAAACGCAGCGCTGTTTCACTTGCTCTAACGTCACACTATCAAACTAAACTGCATTTGAGTGTGTTGAAAGTTGTAATGTTTAGTATTAGTTTGTTGTCTGTATGAGACTAACAGTAATCTAGATCAATATTACAGTATCACACTGATGATATTCTAACACTTCGTCATGTTGAGCTGTATAACATTGATTAGTCTTATAGCCTGCATTTGCTCATCTTGTCTAATAATGTTGTCAAGTCAAAGTTTATCACAAAGCCATCTCGGAAACACCACGCCGAAATTGATCCTCATTTAATTTCTCCTTTTGTCCCGAAGTTTGCTCGCCATGGTCCATAATGTTTGAACGAAACAACAACAGCGCAACTATTTAAAATTGTGAATTTCTCTGAATTTACAAATTCATTTTAGGATAATGTAAGTGTGACGAGCAGGGCGGGCGAGAGCCGTGAGGGAATGGCGTGAGGCCGGTGACTCAAGTGATAATGAGCGCCACCTGCGCGCTACACCGGTCTCGTGTCTCTCACGGAGGAGCTCCGGAAGCATAAAAGAGGAGCAACCAGGCCTGGACTTTATGTTGTGTTTTATTTTGTCATGGACTGCCATTTTTTTTACAAAAACATTGAGCATAAATGAAAAACACCACTCACTGTAATGTTACGTACAAACACAAGTGTGCTTCTACACAATATCAGCAGATAAAAAGAATAATGAAACGAAAGTAAAAGGGCGGCAGTCGCCGTGAGGAACAAACAAACAAAACAAACAAAATAACAAAATACAAAACACACAAACAAAATAAAACACAACATAAAGTCCAGGCCTGGTCGCTCCTCTTTTATGCTTCCGGAGCTCCTCCGTGAGAGACACGAGACCGGTGTAGCGCGCAGATGGCGCTCATTATCTCTCGCGTCACCGGCCTCGCGCCGTTCCCTCACGGCTCTCGCCCGCCCTGCTCGTCACAGTAAGTACACAGCTGTGTAAGTGGTTTTTGGATATTTTTATATAAGAATCTTACATATTGTGCCTTTAATTAATAACTTTTTTTGTGGTGGGGCCAGTGAAACTTGAATCGCTCAACTCAAAAAGTCAAGAATCGAAACCGTATCGACACCCAGCCCTAGTCGCGGCGTAAATCCAGGGCTTTAAATTTATAGGGTAAATCATTAATTGACGGGAGACTAACTGTGGCCTGAGCGGACAGGAGGTGAGATGTAAAACTTCTGAATCATGCTGGGCCGAAGTCAATTGCATATGAGTTAGTTGTGGTCTCAACTGACACACAAGATTTAGATCCTGTGTTGCCAAACAGTCATCTACTTCCCATAGTTGACTCTTTGAAAGATTCCCCTGTCTGTGAAAGCATTACCCTGTTTTGCAGTGGCTAGACGGGGTTTGTATCGTGACGGAGCTCTTCCTTCATCCACTGTGACACGAAGCAGCGGCTCATGCCCAATGGGAGTCCTCTGGTCTGGGAAAGCTGAGATGATTGGTTGTCTGTCGTTTAGTGATCAAAGAGAAAGACACTTTTAAATCATCCTCCATTTGTCCATGGATTACTCAGCGAGGCTGCGTTCAGACGGAGGATTGAATGTAATATGTGTGTAAGAGTAATGGTTAAACTCTGCACAAGGCTGGCCACCTCTTTTAATGGATTTCGTTTGATTAATAGCTTTATGACTGTACACAGCATGCCAGTCTCTGCTTCTGATTTAATTGGTTTTATTTGAAGTGGTGGGCTTTGAGTTGATGCCGCCATTAGAGTTTTACTTGTTTTGAAATGAAAACCACACCGATGAAAATAACTACAGACCTATTCATAATGTCTGCATCAAATTCAGGTGTATGCATATTTATCAGTTTCATAATGTATTATAGCAATGCTAACTCTTTATTTATTATGTAGACTGTTCAAAGATATGGTATGTCCATCCATACCATATCTGTATTTCTTTATATATTTTATTTCTAAATGTACATTTCTATTGTCACTAGTATATTGTCTATTGTCATTTGTATATTGTTTAAATATGTAAATCTGTTTTTTGCACTGTCTGGAGCAAGCTCTCAAAGATTTCACTCACCATGGTGATGTGACAATAAATGGAAATTCAAAGGAAATTTTAATATTAGTGGATTTCCATTGAAGAAGACGATACAGAATTATCATCTTTAAGGTTACAACAGAGCACTTTCACTTTTTACAGTAAATACTGGACGAAGCAGCCGTTTTGGACTATTTTGACTACTTAGAATTTGATTATTTCTCTTTTACAAAGTTTTGATGCTGTCAGAACAGTATTTTAATTTCATTTCATAGTCATGTATGCCAGTAGCAGTCTACTAAAATACTACAAGTTTTGATTTTTTTTCAGTGTGGTGCAAGATTCTGTTTTCCAGAGTTTATTTTTTAACAGATATATTGTAGTTTAACTTAATGTCCCCTTTTAACAAAAATATCTAATATTTAATTTTAGTTAATAAATGTTTGTCTTGTTTTGGCAATATGCAGCATCACCTAAATAAATAGTTCAGCCAAATTGTTTATTTATTTATTTATTTATATATTTATTTATTTTTATTTGTTTTATTATTTATTTAAATTATTATTATTATTATTTATTTAAATTATTATTATTTATTTATTTATTTCATGTCATTTTATTTTTAATTATTTTATTTCATTTGATTTATGTATTTATTTATTTGGGGTGTAATGGTACTCAAACATGATGGTTCAGTACGTACAGTGATGTGAAACAGTGGTTTATTGAACACATTGTGTCTCTGTCTTTAAATAAGTTCATTTATAATTAACGTTTTCACATCTCTGCTAATGCTGTAAACTATATACAGGGATCCATTTCTCACACATTACTATAATATTAAAGGTTATAATTAACAACAGAGAACAAACTATTAAATTCAGATGCTATTTATTTTTTAGATATAATAATCAGCACTCAAATAAAAACAAATATGTAAATTGCACACCAGGCGAGTTTTGCATTAACTAATCTAATTCATTTTTGAAATATAATCTTTACTCAATTACTCTCATAACTTGTTTTCATGACAAATTTATTTGAACATATATTAAATAATTAAGAGATCACTAACAGGTAAAGTAAATATAATGAATATATAAGCTAATATAGTGCATATATTGAGTGAAAAACATGCTGTGGACACTAAATGACTCACCTGAGGTAAATGTAATGCTGAGATATTATTCTCAAGCTGTTTTATTGATGCTTGAGAGATTACACGTCAACATATCTATGTGTAGATCGTCTGTTCTTCTTCTTCTGCGCTTTTTCCTGTTGTGACGGTTAGCAAACAGTGTTGCATTACCGTGTGCGCCCCCTTCTGGACTGGAGTGTGAATCACCCGTGACTGTATTCAGTATTTGAGATGAATACAAGTTGAAACAGTCTTTCAAAAATAGAAGAAAGAAAGTCATAAACTTTTTGGAATGACACGAGTAAATGATGAGAGAATTTTGCTTTTTGTCATTAATTGCCCATCATCAAATGTCTCCTGTGCCGCTAAAGTCATTTAGCTCTTGTTAGCTATTAAGTCATGTAGTTTTTGATAAAACACAGCATCCCTGCACACTATTCGAGTGTTTTCAAATCCCATCCCTCTCATTCTTTCATTTTTTTTTCTTTACCTCTTTCTTCTCATTTACTTTTGTGGCATCAGCCTCAATTCTCAAACCTCTTCCGCAGGACCGCTCCACTCTCGGTAGCGTCAGATTTTCATTACCGAAGAAGTCAATCATCATCAAACCGCCCTCTTGCCTTTATCGCTGGAATCTATTAGAGTTAATGCTTTTAGCGGCATTAACCAGGGCCCTGCGAACCTGCGGCAACCAATAGGCGAGAACAACATCCCCCGATGACACGTCTGAGCCCTGCGCTGAAAGAGCTGAATTGATAGCTCTGCAGGTAGATGAATACCAAACAGAGAAGTCCCCCGCCCCGGCTCAGGAGCGGAGTCCTTTACTGCATCTTAATGGAGCCGAGCTGCTCTGCAGAGGATGGGAGGGATTGATATGCTGCCCGACAGCTCCTCGCCGCTTCCCATTGTGCTATAGGCGATATAGGAAGCAGTCGGGGAATCAGAGTGGATGTTGCAGGGGTAGCTGAAAACAGATTGCTAACTCGGCCTCTGAGGGCTTCGACACACTGAAGGGCCATTGTGATGAGCTGTACTCATGCCTGCATGGACAACTGAAGCAGGCCAGTGTATTATGTGTCCTCAGAGCAAGAGAACCGCATGCTTTCCCCTCTTGAGTGACCGTTTAATGTTAATAGGAACACAGTCATTCTGACTTTATATCTCAATTCTGACTTTATCTCACAATTCTGACTTTATATCTCATAATTCTGACTTTATAACTCACAATTCTGACTTTAAAACTCACAATTCTGACTTTATAACTCACAATTCTGACTTTATATCTCACAATTCTGACTTTATAACTCACAATTCTGACTTTATCTCACAATTCTGACTTTATATCTCATAATTCTGACTTTATATCTCGCAATTCTGACTTTATAACTCAAAATTCTGACTCTAATCCATGGTGTTAACAAGCTTTGATAATTAATTGATCAAAAGTGACAGCAAATATTTTTATATTGTTACAATAAATTTGTATTTCAAACAAATATTTTCCATTCACAGCTATTTCATTAATATGGTTTCCACATTAATATTACGCAGCACAACTGTTTTCAACATTGATAATAATCAAACATGTTTCCTGAGCATCAAATCATCATATCAGAATGATTTCTGAAGGATCATGTGACTCTGAAGACTGGAGTAATGATGCTGAAAATTCAGCTGTATATCACAGGAATAAATTAAACTTTAAAGTGTATTCAGATAGAAAACAGTTATTAATATTTCACAATATTACTGTTTTTACTGTATTTTTGATCAAACAAATGCAGCCTTGTTGAGCAGAAGAGACTTCTTTCAAAAGGATTTTAACATCACAGACCGTACAGTACAGACTGCAGCTCGATCAGAACTGTCCTGTCCTTGTGATCACAGTGTTCCTGGAGAGATAATGTTTCTGCAGTGTCCTCTGGGTCTTTCTGAAAGGATAAATGAGGAAAACTCTTACCAACATCCTCATTCACACATACTGATCAGGGCAGATCCAAAGTCGGACAGGTATATTTTCATTACTGCATTTGTGTCTCGGGAATCAATACCGGAAGAAGGTGTTGACGCTGTTTCGTTCCTGACAGGCATTCTAGGCGTTCCATTTGTAATTCTTGTACATGCGCCGTAAATACTCTTCCTGAACCACAAAGGTGAACTGTAATGGAGAAAGTGTTTTGTCTTTCCTTAAAAGCATTTCTCTGTCTGTTTATTGATGCAGCGGAGAGACTTGATACTCAGCCTTCAAAAAGGAGAATTTATCTTTTTCAATGCCCCCCCCCAGTACATTCTTTCGAAATTACTGTAATCTTTGTTTGTTTGTTTTTTTAATTTGAGCTGTTCTTTGATGGGCAGAATAGTTTCTAGAATCACATTGCACATTTTCTAGGGATGATTTTTTTCTCTAATCCTGAGGTTAATGCAGTGTATGTCTGACGTTCTTTTTCTGATCCTCCTAAAACTGAAATGATCACTGAAATTAAATTAAAAATATAGCTGCATGCAGCGATTATCAGAGTTCAAGCGCTTTAAGGCCTTAAAATAATATTACATTTGGTTAGTTGTGTTCTTAGTCTTTTCTGGCAAAGTAAATGTATCTAATTTTAAGAATGTTTATATATGAGATATTAAGTCAGAATTGTGAGATATAAAGTCAGAATTATGAGATATAAAGTCAGAATTATGAGTTATAAAGTCAGAATTGTGAGATATAAAGTCAGAATTGCGAGATATAAAGTCAGAATTGCGAGATATAAAGTCAGAATTGCGAGATATAAAGTCAGAATTGAATGATATAAAGTCAGAATTGTGAGATATAAAGTCAGAATTGCGAGATAAAGTCAGAATTGCGAGATATAAAGTCAGAATTGCGAGATATAAAGTCAGAATTGCGAGATATAAAGTCAGAATTGCGAGATATAAAGTCAGAATTGTGAGATATAAAGTCAGAATTGTGAGATATAAAGTCAGAATTGTGAGATATAAAGTCAGAATTGCGAGATATAAAGTCAGAATTGCGAGATATAAAGTCAGAATTGTGAGATATAAAGTCAGAATTGTATGATATAAAGTCAGAATTGCGAGATATAAAGTCAGAATTGCGAGATATAAAGTCAGAATTGCGAGATATAAAGTCAGAATTGTGAGATATAAAGTCAGAATTGCGAGATATAAAGTCAGAATTGCGAGATATAAAGTCAGAATTGTGAGATATAAAGTCAGAATTGTATGATATAAAGTCAGAATTGTGAGATATAAAGTCAGAATTGTGAGATATAAAGTCAGAATTGCGAGATAAAGTCAGAATTGCGAGATATAAAGTCAGAATTGCGAGATATAAAGTCAGAATTGCGAGATATAAAGTCAGAATTGCGAGATATAAAGTCAGAATTGAATGATATAAAGTCAGAATTGTGAGATATAAAGTCAGAATTGCGAGATATAAAGTCAGAATTGCGAGATATAAAGTCAGAATTGCGAGATATAAAGTCAGAATTGTGAGATATAAAGTCAGAATTGTATGATATAAAGTCAGAATTGCGAGATATAAAGTCAGAATTGCGAGATATAAAGTCAGAATTGCGAGATATAAAGTCAGAATTGCGAGATATAAAGTCAGAATTGAATGATATAAAGTCAGAATTGCGAGATATAAAGTCAGAATTGTGAGATATAAAGTCAGAATTGTGAGATATAAAGTCAGAATTGTATGATATAAAGTCAGAATTCTGAGATATAAAGTCAGAATTGTATGATATAAAGTCAGAATTGTGAGATATAAAGTCAGAATTGCGTGATATAAAGTCAGAATTGCGTGATATAAAGTCAGAATTGCGTGATATAAAGTCAGAATTGCGTGATATAAAGTCAGAATTGCGTGATATAAAGTCAGAATTGCGAGATATAAAGTCAGAATTGCGTGATATAAAGTCAGAATTGCGTGATATAAAGTCAGAATTGCGTGATATAAAGTCAGAATTGTGGGATATAAAGTCAGAATTGCGTGATATAAAGTCAGAATTGCGTGATATAAAGTCAGAATTGTATGATATAAAGTCAGAATTGTGAGATATAAAGTCAGAATTGTGAGATATAAAGTCAGAATTGTGAGATATAAAGTCAGAATTGCGAGATAAAGTCAGAATTGCGAGATATAAAGTCAGAATTGTGAGTTATAAAGTCAGAATTGTGAGATATAAAGTCAGAATTGCGAGATATAAAGTCAGAATTGTGAGATATAAAGTCAGAATTGCGAGATATAAAGTCAGAATTGTGAGATATAAAGTCAGAATTGTGAGTTATAAAGTCAGAATTGTGAGATATAAATTGCTAATTTCGCAATTCTCAAATACAAAGTCACAATTATCTTTTAAATTGTCATATTTCATGGCGGAAACAAGCTTCCATAGAAAACAAAACAAACACAACAATTAAGAATATTAATGTTTATAGGGCCATTCCCTAATTAACCTTCATTGGTTTTAATTTTAAAAGCTTTTAGTTGTTAGCAAACAAACAAATGATTCATGATGTTAGACTGATTCTTCAGAGAGATCTTGAAAAATGCATTAAAATGTAGAAATGTTTCCAGAATTGAGGCACAGAAGTAATCCAACATCCCCGCACACATTATTAAAAGGCTTCGGAGCTGATATTTATATTCACAGTGAGGTCAGGCTGGAAAAATAGTGCATAGTAATCATAGTCATATTCCCGATAAACAAATACCAAATAATCTCTCGGATAATCATCATGATCTGCTTCTTTAATTGGCTCCCCTGAGATCAGCTGCACTCAGTACATTGGATCGTGCAACTAATAAGGCACCACAAATGAATAAAATATTGTTAAATTTATCAACAATTCATCAGACATTGTCAACACAACACTTTGTTTGTCACAGCAAGTCACCCAGAGGCGGCTCCGTCTGTGTGGCGCTCGTAGTTTTGCCAAACGCTGACCTCAGATTCACCCGAGGTTCAGGGGAAGTTCAGTGCGGCTCCGTCTCATCACCAGCACTAAAGCCTGCAGGGCAACAACCCTCCTGTGTGCGGCTCCTCAATATTACATAACGCGGCGGCCCCAGAATGGCACTACACACTGGAGTCAATTAACCACTCAAGGACACAGTAAATATTCTGTAATGGCTCTTTAAAGAGGTCTCTCGTATTTGAGATTATGCGAACAGTGATATGAAACCTCTGAGAATATGTAATAATGGGGAATGTGAAGTCAGACTCTCATGTGGAAACCAAGCATGACTTATTAAAACAACTAAATATTTCATTTGGAGTTAATTTGCATTTGATTGCTGTCAGTGACATTAGATTTATTACATTAACATTGACTTTTAGGCTTTGGGTTTAATAAAAAAAACACTAAGAAACACTATGCATCAATTTGGGTTGTGTTGAACCCAATGATTGGGTAAATACAGGACAGAACACATGTTGGCTTAATTTTACCAAGCAAACTGGGTTGTTCATTTAACCCAGCATAATGGGTTGATTCATTTTTACTATAATACTAGCTTTTTTTTTTTTACTACATTCATGAATTAATGTTTGCGTATTAACTTAAATCCTCTAAACTTAAATATTTTAGATACTCCACACAACCACTGGGTTGTTACGTCTGACCCAGGATCTGGTAACACAAAAACTACCCAAACGCTGGGTTGTTACGTCTGAACCAGGATCTGGGTAACACAAAAACTACCCAAACGCTGGGTTGTTACGTCTGACCCAGGATCTGGGTAACACAAAAACTACCCAAACGCTGGGTTGTTACGTCTGACCCAGGATCTGGGTAACACAAAAACTACCCAAACGCTGGGTTGTTACGTCTGACCCAGGATCTGGGTAACACAAAAACTACCCAAACGCTGAGTTGTTACGTCTGACCCAGGATCTGTGTAACACAAAAACTACCCAAACGCTGGGTTGTTACGTCTGACCCAGGATCTGGTAACACAAAAACTACCCAAACGCTGGGTTGTTACGTCTGAACCAGGATCTGGGTAACACAAAAACTACCCAAACGCTGGGTTGTTACGTCTGACCCAGGATCTGGGTAACACAAAAACTACCCAAACGCTGGGTTGTTACGTCTGACCCAGGATCTGGGTAACACAAAAACTACCCAAACGCTGGGTTGTTACGTCTGACCCAGGATCTGGGTAACACAAAAACTACCAAACACTGGGTTGTTAAGTCTGACCCAGGATCTGGGTAACACAAAAACTACCCAAACACTGGGTTGTTAAGTCTGACCCAGGATCTGTGTAACACAAAAACTACCCAAACGCTGGGTTGTTAAGTCTGACCCAGGATCTGTGTAACACAAAACTACCCAAACGCCGGGTTGTTACGTCTGACCCAGGATCTGTGTAACACAAAAACTACCCAAACGCCGGGTTGTTACGTCTGACCCAGGATCTGGTAACACAAAAACTACCCAAACGCCGGGTTGTTACGTCTGAACCAGGATCTGTGTAACACAAAAACTACCCAAACGCTGGGTTGTTACGTCTGACCCAGGATCTGGGTAACACAAAAACTACCCAAACGCTGGGTTGTTACGTCTGACCCAGGATCTGGGTAACACAAAAACTACCCAAACGCTGGGTTGTTACGTCTGACCCAGGATCTGGGTAACACAAAAACTACCCAAACGCTGGGTTGTTACGTCTGACCCAGGATCTGGGTAACACAAAAACTACCCAAACGCTGGGTTGTTACGTCTGACCCAGGATCTGGGTAACACAAAAACTACCCAAACGCTGGGTTGTTACGTCTGACCCAGGATCTGGGTAACACAAAAACTACCAAACACTGGGTTGTTAAGTCTGACCCAGGATCTGTGTAACACAAAAACTACCCAAACACTGGGTTGTTAAGTCTGACCCAGGATCTGTGTAACACAAAAACTACCCAAACACCGGGTTGTTACGTCTGACCCAGGATCTGTGTAACACAAAAACTACCCAAACACCGGGTTGTTACGTCTGACCCAGGATCTGTGTAACACAAAAACTACCCAAACACCGGGTTGTTACGTCTGACCCAGGATCTGTGTAACACAAAAACTACCCAAACACCGGGTTGTTACGTCTGACCCAGGATCTGTGTAACACAAAATCTACCCAAACACCGGGTTGTTACGTCTGACCAAGGATCTGTGTAACACAAAAACTACCCAAACACCGGGTTGTTACGTCTGACCCAGGATCTGTGTAACACAAAATCTACCCAAACACCGGGTTGTTACGTCTGACCCAGGATCTGTGTAACACAAAAACTACCCAAACACCGGGTTGTTACGTCTGACCCAGGATCTGTGTAATACAAAAACTACCCAAACACCTGACCCAGGATCTGTGTAACACAAAAACTACCCAAACACTGGGTTGTTACGTCTGACCCATGATCTGTGTAACACAAAAACTACCCAAACACTGGGTTGTTACGTCTGACCCAGGATCTGTGTAACACAAAAACTACCCAAACACCTGACCCAGGATCTGTGTAACACAAAAACTACCCAAACACTGGGTTGATACATCTGACCCAGGATCTGTGTAACACAAAAACTACCCAAACGCTGGGTTGTTACGTCTGACCCAGGATCTGTGTAACACAAAAACTACCCAAACACTGGGTTGTTACGTCTGACCCAGGATCTGTGTAACACAAAAACTACCCAAACACTGGGTTGTTACGTCTGACCCAGGATCTGTGTAACACAAAAACTACCCAAACACCTGACCCAGGATCTGTGTAACACAAAAACTACCCAAACACTGGGTTGATACATCTGACCCAGGATCTGTGTAACACAAAAACTACCCAAACACTGGGTTGTTACGTCTGACCCAGGGTAACACATAAACCCAAGATTTTTTTAGAGTGAAGTCTCATAACTTGGCTCGACTGTTTCTGCTGTAGGTTTTGACTTTGGTTTTTGTGTTTGGCCAGCACTGCGCACCGGCTCTGCAGGGACGGCCCGTGACCACACTATTACCTCTGAAGTAAATTATTCAGCTACAACAGCCTCGTCTAGCCAACTCTCAAAACTCAGACAGAGAGGTGTGAACGCCCAACCAGGTCATCACCTGCCATCAAAATGCGAATTCCTTAAAATAATTTTTAAAGTGCGAGGCTTATGGAATACATTAGAATGTTTTACACTTCAAATGATTGATATTTTCATCTGAGTAATTGGAAACAGTTTCTGCATATTTTATTTATGGCTTTTTTTCTTTTATTCTTTCAAGCTCCGAATGAGATTTGCCTCATTTTCCCAACAGAAGCAGGATTGTTTCATGCAACTAATGAGGCTAGCTTAGTTTTTTTTTTTGCTAAACTGTTTGGAGAGCAGCTCATGTTTTACTTCTGTGGAAGACAAATCCATGTGTGTGTGATGTTGTAGTGGTAAATCCAGTGAAAGTGATGTCTTGTGTAGATATAGTGCTGAACAGATGCCTCTTGTGTACTGTGCATATTGATGATGCAGATGTGCTGCATTTCTGCATGTGAAAAGACCTGCGGAGGCAGAGTTATCCTGTGGAATTGGAGCAATCAAACCAAGGTTAAGTGAGTTAATCGTTCATGTTAATATCTTTTTCATCCACCAACATAAAAACAGTAATTAAATGTCTTTCGGTAAAATAAAGTCTTTCTTCATGGCAGCGGAGTGTGGGGATCCATATGGCATTTCTGAGTCTCCTAGGCTCTGTTTACTCCTGGTGTTAAGATGCGTTTTGGTCGATCGGATCATACGTGGAAAACGCTGTAAACGTTTTGAGCTTGTCCACTTTGGAGCACTTGGAAACATTATGGGAATGCCAACATACATACGTTTGTGTCTCTTTGAAAAGGTCTTTCAGCATAGTCTGCGAAGCATTCCTCGACAAAAAGCCAATTATCATGGTAATCATTACAAATGACCATAGCTTTTACGAATGGTCAATCCTAAACGCAATCTCCACGTTTAAGGCTATAAACAAACTACACCAGCATTAAGCTTCTGAGCAATGACTCTTTCAGTTTTTATTTAAAATCATAAAGTTTGAATAGTTTGCAAAAGCACAAATCAAATGTTTAACGTGACGAATTTATCAGCTTTTTGGCAACCACCTATTTTGAGACACGTTAAAGCGTTACGTTATGATGGATTTTATGCTGTAGAATAACATGAAACATCTTGAATATAATAAGCTGAATTCAGGCATTTAACATTGACTTTGAGATTTAGGACTCCCTATATGTTAACATTGAAAAAATGGCACACTTCAGATTTAAAGCTCACCAAAAATATATATTTTATATATATATATATATATATATATATATATATATAATTACAGTATGTACTCGCCCTTGTGTTGTTGCAAACCTGCCTTTCTTTCTTTTGTAGAACACAAGCTATTTTACAAAAAAATTGTCTCAGTGTTATTTGTCCATATAATGAACGTCAGTGGCTTTAAGTGTTTTTTGGACCCCATTTACTTTTATTTTATGGACAAAAACATTTCTTTGGAATATATTCTTCTGTGTCATGCAGACTTGGACCGACATGAGCGCGAGTAAATGATGCCACAGTTTTAATTTTGTCTGAAGCTTATCAGAAACTTTGGAAGAATCATGAACCTCAATAATTCAATGTTTATTTTCTGTGGTGATTAATGGAGCTCATTTTGTCAGCTAAAGAAACACAATATTGCACATTTTGGTCTGCTTCATAATAAACGACATGCTCAGAAACGTTCACCTGTCTGGCACTCAGCAATTTTAGGTAGGGAATAAGGGGTTTTCTTCCTATGACACATCCAGAAGGTCTTGACAAGCAGATACTTGAAGCTGTCAATCAAGTCTCTCCCTTCCTCTCTTTTTCCATCCGCAAAGGCCTCTCTGATGTTCCTCCCTGCCGTCAGCTCCTTTAACCCCTCTATCTTTAGCAGAGATGTTCTGTCATTGCCCTCACAAGAGGAACAAGCCATATGACAGGGTGATTTTATGGAAGGAAATTGTAAGGAAACTGTCCGTCACACAATGTGGGGTCTTTTTGCACGCCTCATTTTTCTTCCTGGACACCAAAAGTGATGACAGTTATTACCATGGCAGAGAGTTTCAACGTCGAAAAATAACAGTGCTTGTTTCAGCATGGAAAACAGACAGCAGTAAACTGCCATAAGCGATACTTATTACCCCTCGCACATCCTCTGTGTTTGTGTGTGCGTTGGTGGGGGCAAGGTTAAATTGCATGCATGAATACGAATAAATAAATTCTGTGCTTACAAGTATTCCTCCCAAACTAAAAAATGTCATTGTTTTTGAGACTTTTCCATTGTGCTTTTGCGTCCATTTATTGTCATTTGCATGAAATGTAAATATAGAATAAATAATACAGGTTTGGATCAACATGAGGATGAGTTTTCAGAAAATATCTGAAATATTTGGAATTTATAACATTTACTGTAATATTTTTAAACTATATTTTAAACTATACATTTATTAGGGTTTATACTAAAAATTTGACTTTTTTTACCTTCTCAATTAAAAATTAATACATTTATTAGGTGTGTAATGGTACATGTTTTCCTCCCGAAACGTCACGGTTCGGTTCATACAGTCAGTCACGGGCGATTCACACTCCAGTCCAGGAGGGGGCGCACACGGTAATGCAACACTGTTTGCTAACCGTCACAACAGTAAAAAGCGCAGAAGAAGAAGAACAGACGATCTACACATAGATATGTTGACGTGTAATCTCTCGAGCATCAATAAAACAGCTTGAGAATAATATCTCAGCATTACATTTACCTCAGGTGAGTCATTTAGTGTCCACAGCATGTTAGTTCACGAGCTTTTCACTCAATATATGCACTATATACGTCTGACCCAGGATCTGTGTAACACAAAAACTACCCAAACACTAGGTTGTTACGTCTGACCCAGGATCTGTGTAACACAAAAACTACCCAAACACTGGGTTGTTACGTCTGACCCAGGATCTGTGTAACACAAAACTACCCAAACACTGGGTTGTTACGTCTGACCCAGGATCTGTGTAACACAAAAACTACCCAAACACTGGGTTGTTACGTCTGACCCAGGATCTGTGTAACACAAAAACTACCCAAACACTGGGTTGTTACGTCTGACCCAGGATCTGTGTAACAAAAAACTACCCAAACACTGGGTTGTTACGTCTGACCCAGGATCTGAGTAACACAAAACTACCCAAACACTGGGTTGTTACGTCTGACCCAGGATCTGAGTAACACAAAAACTACCCAAACACTGGGTTGTTACGTCTGACCCAGGATCTGTGTAACACAAAACTACCCAAACACTGGGTTGTTACGTCTGACCCAGGATCTGAGTAACACAAAAACTACCCAAACACTGGGTTGTTACGTCTGACCCAGGATCTGTGTAACACAAAACTACCCAAACACTGGGTTGTTACGTCTGACCCAGGATCTGAGTAACACAAAACTACCCAAACACTGGGTTGTTACGTCTGACCCAGGATCTGAGTAACACAAAAACTACCCAAACACTGGGTTGTTACGTCTGACCCAGGATCTGAGTAACACAAAAACTACCCAAACACTGGGTTGTTACGTCTGACCCAGGATCTGTGTAACACAAAAACTACCCAAACGCTGGGTTGTTACGTCTGACCCAGGATCTGGGTAACACAAAAACTACCAAACACTGGGTTGTTAAGTCTGACCCAGGATCTGAGTAACACAAAAACTACCCAAACACTGGGTTGTTACGTCTGACAAGTAAAAATTAATATATTTATTAGGTGTGTAACGGTACATGTTTTCCTCCCGAAACGTCACGGTTCGGTTCATACAATCAGTCACAGGTGATTCACACTCCAGTCCAGAAGGGGGCGCACACGGTAATGCAAAATTGTTTGCTAACCGTCACAACAGTAAAAAGCGCAGAAGAAGAAGAACAGACGATCTACACATAGATATGTTGACGTGTAATCTCTCAAGCATCAATAAAACAGCTTGAGAATAATATCTCAGCATTACATTTACCTCAGGTGAGTCATTTAGTGTCCACAGCATGTTAGTTCACGAGCTTTTCACTCAATATATGCACTATATTAGCTTATATATTCATTATATTTACTTTACCTGTACCCAGTCATGCAGAGGGAGATAAAAAGGGCTCCCTATATATAGTTTACAGCATTAACTGAGAGTTTTTTTGTCCTTAAGAAAAAGTTGAATTTGTTCAATAAACCACTGTTTCTAAAAAAGAAAAATAAGCAATTTTATGTTTAGTTTTCTCTCTCCGCTGCAGCAAACCGTCATGTTTGTGTGCGCTTACACTCCTAATATTTATATATTTTCTGAGAAACAAGTCTGGTTATCTGGGAGTAAATAGATCTTGGAGAACAAGACAAAAATACTGATCAGAGAAAATACGTTTTGCGGTACAGGGTGCAGAGAGGCTTATTTTCTTCTGTTGTCTCAGACTGAAGTTTCGAGTGTTGTGGACGCAGGTGTAGCACTCATATTGCTTTCTCGGTTGAGGGTGATGCCGGGATGACTGTCCATCACTCACTCCACACAGACTTATTATGACAGACAGGACAACGGTTGGTGCCGTGCACATCCGCACAGATCATGAACACACACTGCCAACATTAAATTTCAGACTGGTCCAACTATCATTTCTGAACCCATTCGAGGCAGAGGAGCAGAGAGTGCTTTATTGATGATGTCTGCTGCGGAGAGGGTCACTGAAATGTGAATGATCAACATCCGTATCCATAATAAGAGACCAACAGTTGAATGATAAAAGTATGGAGAAATAGCCCTGTCCAGTGGACTGTAAAGGATGGACAGTCACATTCATGTTTATAGGCTCATTTCTGATGGCTCTGCATCTGCAGTTTGTGATTTGTCAGCGATATTGTGGTTTTTATTTTATGATATACTCTGGAAACTGACAGGAAATCAGTAAATTGTTCTCGAAGCTGACTTAAAATGGCATTTTAAAAATTATTTAAAATGGCATTTTTAGAATCAATGCTGGAGGGAGCTGTGGTGTAGTGGCCAGCGTGACGTCGAGCTGTGGTGCTCAAACAGGAAATTCTGTCCCTTTTTCTTTCTCCGTTTCCTTTCCTGGTAGTCTCTTCTAGTTTACAGATAGCTCACCCAAAAATTTACTCATGCTCGAGCCATCCTAGGTATTTATGACTATCTTCTTTCAGACGAACACAATCGGAGATATATTAAAAAAAAACAAAATATCCTAGCTTGAGCCAAGCTTTATAATTGGAATTGAAATTTCGAAGCCCAAAAAAGCTCATCCATCCATCATGAAAGTAATCCATACGACTCCAGGGGGTTAATAAAGACCTTCTCAGGAGAAGTGATGCGTTTTTGTAAAAAAAAAAAAAAAAAGTATCAATATTTATAACTATAATAACCGTACATGAGTCTAGTGCCGACGGAAGAGTGACCTCTGACCTGACGTATGATGTAGGAGTATCGTGAGCTTAGATGCATTTTGTGGTTTAAAATAAATCAGGCTGTGCAACAAACTCAAGCTCCTCTTCTCTTATATCAAAATCCTCCGACATTTCTCTTTAAAAATCCTCGTTTTAGACTTGTAATTTGTTTTGCTCTATCTTCTGTGCTTCCGCATTCGTCAGTACGTCATGCGTCGGGTCAGAGGTCGCGCTTCTGCCGCAACTCAACTTGCATACGGAATTATAAATATTATATATATTATATATATTATAAAATATATATAATAATATATTATAATAATATATAATATATTATAATATATATATATATATATATATAAAATTTATTATAATATTATTATTAATATTATATATTATATATATATTGGATATTTTTCTTACAAAAACACCTGGAGTAGATGGATGGATGAGCTTTTTTGTGCTTCAAAATCATTCACTCCCTTTTAGACAGGATATTTTTACTCCAATTGTGGTTGGCTGAAAGAAGAGAGTCTGGTCAGGGGGTGAGTAAATTATGGGTTAATTTTCATTTTTGGCTGAACTAACCCTTTAAGTACATTATAAAAAATGGCCTTGATTTTTAACAGTAAAAATGCTACGTTGAAAAACAATTATTTAACCGTTTTATAGTAATTTTTTATATTTAATTATAAATAATATTTATTTTTAGTATTAATTAATTTAAATTAATATTTCCACAATTCCTTGTGTGACACTTCAAATTTGATGTATTTTCTAATTTCTTAGTTTTTTTTCTAATCAGTTATGTACATTAGGGTTTTATGTTACGTGTCATGTTGTTAAACTAATGTTTATTGCATTTTGGTGTGCACCATGATGGCGTTTGTGAATGACACTGTGTGCAACTTCTGTATATTAGAATTGTTATTCTCAGCTTTTGGAAAAGTTGCTTGTGATGAGCTTTGATTCATCATGTGACTCTCATCACGACTGTGATTGGTGGTTATCAGTGTTTTACAAAGGTACATGACAGATCAGTTAATAAAATGTTTTGTTTTATTGTGAATTTAACTTTTACAGTGTGTAAAATAAACAGTTATGAACCGTAATTATTACAATATAAACATATACAATATAATTAAACAGTATAAATCAGATTATGGCGGCACAAGAACACTCACAGTCCCTTCACCAGCGACTGTCCTCAGATGTGAAAGGTAGCAGATGGGGAAAAAAGCCAATTTCACGCTTTAAAGAGCCCTAATAAAAAGAATCGGGCACTGGTAAAACATTTTATGTAATATAATTAAATATTAGCACTATATAGCCTTCAAAATGGAAGGTTTTTTTATGTTTTTGAAAGACATCTGCATTTATTTGATCAAACTGATTTATTTTAAAATGCAATTGATGAAGTTGAATTTTAGGCATCATTACTCCAGTCTTCAGTGTCACATGATCTCCAGAATCTGTTGAGTTTGAGCTCAAAATCCTCCACAGATCATTTATTATCGCTTGTCAAATTCGCCTCTATTCGGGTGTGAGCAAAAACACGCCGTTTTTGTGTGTGTCCCTTTAAATGCAAATGAGCTGCTGCTCCAGAAGAGGGCGGAGCTTTAACAGCTCAACAACAACAAAGCTGGAGAATCTCACGCAGACAAAATGAGGAAAGTGTTCAAACTGATGGAGAGACTCAGGAAGAAGTTCCAACTTTTGCAGTCACAGATACACTAGAACTGAAACTAATGGGAAGCAAAGTTCATCTAGTGGAAACGTTTGGTACTGCGGCCAAACAAAATCTCACTGAAAGCTATTTTCTTTTTTTTAAGATTTCAACCTCAAATTTGGAATAGAACTTATTAGATATATAACACACTGAATAGTGCTGAGCATTTCAAGACGCTTCAGTGGACCTTTTATTATATATTATAACGTAATTTAGCTGAATTTCCAGCATCATTACTCCAGTCTTCAGTGTCACATGATCTCCAGAATCTGTGAAGTTTGAGCTCAAAATCCCCCACAGATCATTTATTATCGCTCGTCAAATTTGGGTGTGAGCAAAAACACGCCGTTTTTGTGTGTGTCCCTTTAAATGCAAATGAGCTGCTGCTCCAGAAGAGGGCGGAGCTTTAACAGCTCAACAACAACAAAGCTGGAGAATCTCACGCAGACAAAATGAGGATTGTGTTCATCCTTACATTGTTCAAACCGGAACAAAGAGTACTGATTTGATGCGCATGAAACATTTATCGACGTTGAAAACAGTCGATCAATTGCTGACTATAAAAATATTAATTTCTCTCAAAACAATGTAGATAAACGATGTAGTCAGCGCTAAAGCTGTAGTGCCAACCGTGGTTGGCACAGCAAAATGAGAGTCCAGAAGCATTGCCCTGGCAGCCTCTCTGATGACAACTTGTGTGTTTTGTCAACATCCCGGTCTCTTATAACCAGCCCTCCGGTGCTCATTTTGTCCACAGCTGCCTTCCTGTTCACCAGCAATCAGTCAGTCCCAAAGAGTCTGGCATTGAGTAAGTGCCGCCAACTGCCCGAACACTGGGTTTGTTTCATTTCATTCCGCTTACGGGGTTTGGATCCTGCCCTCCGAAGCCGCTCATTGTGTCCGATGAGCCTAAATGAAGGTGTCGGCATGAGTAATGCGTGTTGACAGTCGAGAGTGGCGAAACAGCAGCAAAGCCTTGTCCATCCATCCTTCTATCTCTCTGAACAAGTAAAGCAGGACCGGGGTGTAGACGCAAGCCAGCGTTGTCCATCTTTCTTGAGGAAGGGGGAAGTTGGTGAAGGGGAAAAAAGAGAGGAAGGGAGGGACGTCTGTCCTTGAGTGTCACAGCAGAGGTCAGAGTTTGCTCTGTGCACGCAAGTGGCAGAAAGAGAGATGGTAAAGAGAGTTAATTTGGTCTATAGATCACTGTCACTGTCCCCTGTTGCAGTGCTGTGAAGGTGTGAGCATTGAGCAGCATGCAGGAAATTACCATGCATGAGCTGTATCCGAACATGTGTGTGTGTGTGTGTGCACTGCTTAAGAGTAATCTGTCACCATGACATGCCATTTAAGGGGAAACAGGAGAGTATTTTATTATTCCTTCAATGAGCTCCCTTTGTTCCGTGGTGCACCAAGCGTGCAGCGTGCTATATATTAGCCCTTGCTCATTTTGTGATCTTTTCTCCCTTTAGGAAATAAATCAGTGGTGTGATTTTGCTGGTATTTTATTTGTGAGGGTTTCTGATGATACAATAGCTAGTTTTTAAACAGTTGGCTTTATTTTATATATTTTTGCGAGTGCACGTGCTCTTTATTCATTTATTTATAAGCTTTTATATAGAGCTATGTTGGAATCTAGTGGTTACAGCATGGGATTACAGATGTTTTCCTTTTTTTATTTCCACCAGATGGCGCTAATCTGCCTTCAAAAATCGAATTTTAAAGGCATTGTCTCTATTAACATGGAATACAGCTTTAATGTAAAAGTAATAAAAAATATATATTTTTTTTATTATTATTTTCAGTGGGAAAATGTTTTATAATTATTGCATAAATATTAATTATGACCATGTAATTCTCTAAAAATACAAAAGAAAAAAATATTATTGAACAAAAAATATATATATTTTTAATTTATTTATTTTCAGATTTTACTGAAAAAAAAGTCTTCTCAGGTTAGGGTTGTTCAACGATTATTCACATCCAAAATAAAAGTTTGTGTTTACACAATACATGTGTGTGTGCTATGTATATTTTTTATAAACACACACATTGTGTCACCCACTTTGGACTTCATTTCCCATCATCCCTCCTTCCACTCACCTGCACTCAGTCAACAATCAGCACTGATCACCAGCAGCTGTCACTCATCACCTGCTGTAGTCTTCACACTCTCCACACTCACTGGTTGTCTAGTCTCGTCAATGACTCACCGTATGTGCTCCTTGGATGTGACTCACCTAGAGTCCTTACCTGGTGTTCATCTCCCATTCCCAGTCTTCGTTCTCCAGCTCCTCATCTCCTGTCCCAAGTTCTGTTTTCATCCAGCAAACAACTAAAGGAAAGTGCTCAGAATTTATTCGTCATTGATTGTTAATTGTGTGTGTGTGTGTGAGGCTACTCACCTGTTCTGTGTTCATCCTGCTGCTACTACATTCCACATCCACCATTACCATTACTGCTGTGTTCAATAAAGCCTGTCTTTGCTGCTGCTGGTGGTGTCATTTGTTGCTGCTGCTGGTGGGGTCATTTGTTGTTGCTGCTGCTGCTGGTGGGGTCATTTGTTGCTGCTGCTGCTGGTGGGGTCATTTGTTGCTGCTGCTGCTGCTGCTGGTGGGGTCATTTGTTGTTGCTGCTGCTGCTGCTGGTGGGGTCATTTGTTGCTGCTGTTGGTGGTGTCATTTGTTGCTGCTGCTGTTGGTGGTGTCATTTGTTGCTGCTGCTGCTGCTGTTGGTGGGGTCATTTGTTGTTGGTGGTGTCATTTGCTGCTGCTGCTGCAGGTGGGGTCATTTGCTGCTGTTGGTGGGGTCATTTGTTGTTGGTGGTGTCATTTGCTGCTGCTGCTGCAGGTGGGGTCATTTGCTGCTGTTGGTGGGGTCATTTGCTGCTGCTGCTGCTGTTGGTGGGGTCATTTTGCTGCTGCTGCTGTTGTTGGTGGGGTTATTGCTGCTGCTGCTGCTGCTGCTGCTGCTGTTGGTTATTGCTGCTGGTGGGGTCATTTGCTGCTGCTGTTGGTGGGGTCTTTGCTGCAGCTTCTGTCTTTGCTACTGTTGGGGTCATTTGCTGCTGCTGCTTCTGTCATTTCTGCTTATAATTCCCTCCAGGCATACGCAGAAACAAGTGGTTCTCTTGCTACTGGTTTATTCAAAGGCTTTTCTCCAAATCCACCGTGAAAACTAAACCGTATAAAATGACATGAGACAAAATAACATCAGCTTGATACAAAATGAAAGCGTGCTCAAAGCGTGCGCAACAGATGCAATGTCGTTTTACAGACACAAAATACAGATAAAATGAAATGCCTCGTTGGCTGCGTGCCGCAAGAAAGGGAAATAGTCTTTGAATCTTCTTTGACCGCTTAAGTCCTTTTTTGATAAGAATAAACTTTTATCGGAGCATACATGATGTCTGTGCTTGTCGCTTGCAAGAGCTAAGAGTCTGATGCGAAGCCAGTGTTTGTGCATGAACTTTAACCGAGCCTTCAAAATAAAAGTACTACAACTTAAAATAAATAAAATAAAATGATACATAAACAAATAACAAACAACTTGAACAATCAATTATGAAAGTGATTTTACAAACAAAATAAGTTATACATAAATTGTATACACAATATAATGGCAGCATTTACACTCCCACCAAATCACACAAACCTTAACGTGGGATTTCTCTAAATATAATGGTTATTGCTTGTAACCAATTCAACATTTCAATGAAAAGATTTTCATGTTATTAACCAATTAGGCTGTAGCTTAAAGAGAACTTTATGCCCCTTAATCTGTCCCCACCAAAGTAACAACCTTCTGTACAGGTCTTTCAAGAAACATAGTTTTAGTAGTAGGTTTCCCCTTTTTATCAAATGTGGGGTCACTAACTAGTAGCCTTAGTTTTCTCACCCTACCATCTGACCCTGGGTGAACTTCTGTGATTCTGGCCAGCTTCCATTTGTTGCTTGGTGCCAGATCATCTTGCAAGAGGACTATGTCATTGACCTTTAAGTTCCTTCTGTTCTTGTGCCACTTTTGTCTTGGCTGTAAATTCAAAAGGTATTCTTTCTTCCATCGAGTCCAGAATTCATTTGCCAAATACTGTACTCTGCGCCACCTCTTTCAGAGATGAAGATCTTCTTTTGCAAATTGTCCAGGTGTCCAACTGTGGATTTCATCGTAAGGATGTGGTTTGGAGTTAACGGTTCTGGTCCAGATGGGTCATTCAAATGTTCAGTGGTAAGTGGTCTGCTGTTAACAATGGCCATAACATCATACAGGAATGTCCTTAAAGAAGTACTGTCAAGCCTTTGTGCTGACTGGTCAAGAATAGCGGTAAGAACACTTCTTATGGTTCTTATTTGTCTCTCCCAAACACCACCCATTTGACTTGCTGTTGGAGGGTTCATAAGAAATTCACATCCTAGATTCTTCACCTGTTCTTGATCCATTCCTTTCAGGAGTTCTCTCCTTGCTCCAACAAAATTGGTTCCTTGGTCACGTCTCAATTGACGAACATTTCCTCTTATAGCAATGAATGCTCTCAAAGCATTGATAAATGAGTCTGTTGTCATTTCATTAATCATTTCTATATGTATGGCCCTTGAACATAGACAGGTAAGCAAAAGACCATATCTCTTGAGATCCTTTCTTCCTCCTTTTGTGTATTGGACCAAATTAGTCAATACCAGCATAAGTGAATGGTGGAGTTGATTCCATTCTGTCTTGCGGTAAGTCACCCATTCTTTGCTCTTCTGTAGGTCTCCTATATTTTCTGCATTTGACACATTTGAAGATGTGACGAGACTACACTGCTGCATCCCAGGATCCACCATTCATTAGCTTGTAGTTTGTTTATTGTTATTCCACGTCCTTGATTAAGTACCTTTTCGTGGAAGTGTTTAACAAGTAAAGCTGATATGTGGCTGTTCTTTGGGAGTATTGTTGGATGCTTTACGTATGGGTGTAACGTGGCTTGACTTGGGCTTCCTCCAACTCGTAGGATACCTTCTTTATCCAAAAATGGATTGAACTTCTACATCCTACTGTTTTTGGTCTTGGTGATTTTCCTTCTTTAGCTTCAAACTCTTTATCTCGTCTGAGAATGTTTCCTTTTGAACCATTTTAATGATTAAAAGTTCTGCTTCTTTCCTTCTAAACTTGTACTTTCGTTGTTCAGAGAATTTCTGGAGCCGATCTAACAATGATCTGCTCTCTTTTCCCTTAGTGTTACACACAAGCCTTGCGACGCTCAGGATCATCTTCCTTAATTTCTCCCACCTTTTATTCTCTGTCAGGTAGCTCCATTTGCCAAAGAAACTTTGGTCCTGTGAACCAATTTGAGATCTTAAGTTGCTCTGTTGTCAAACCTCGAGAGGCATGATCGGCTGGATTGTCCTCGGAGGCAACATAAGCCCATTGTTCTGGCTTTGTACTGGATCTGATTCTCTATATATGATTACCTATGAACATGTGAAACCGTCTGGCGTCATTGTTTATGTAGTCAAGAACGACTGTAGAGTCAGTCAAAAAGAACTCCTTTTAGATCTTGAATTTCTAGTTCACTCTGAAGCATGTCACTGGTTTTAACTGCAACAACCCCTGATGAGAGTTCCAGCCTCGGTATGGTGGTAACTTTGGTTGGTGAAACTCTTGACTTTCCTATTACCAAACAGCAATGAACTTTGTTAGACCTTGTTAATTGCTCACAGGTAAGTACACTCACCATATCCAGAGACACTTGCATCCGCAAAATGGTGGAGCTCACACATTTTGACCTTGCCGAAATGTGAAGGTAAGGACAAGTGTGAGATCACTGAAGACGGCGAGAGCGCGTGAGTGTTTATTTGTACATAATACCCGTTTCTGCTCTCTTGCTAACTTATTATTTGCTGCTAGGAAGGATTCTTTTCGATTCTCTGCTTATTTGTATGTTTGCGCTTTTGACTTGTATCTGTTTGTAATTGTATTTGCTGCCATTTAGAAGAACTATAGCGGTTGTTAGTTTTGGCATTGCTGGGCACTTAAGTGCTGTACGTGCACTTCCTGCAGTAGTTTCGATTCACGGCGAAACTCTTTTGCTGAGCTAATTGTTAGGGCGGACACAGCTGTTTTCACTCATACGTTGGTAAGAAAGCTATTTATTTAGTGTCCGCGCTGTTGCGGAAGCGTTCAGCCTCCTCGTGTAAAGACCTGCGACTCTACCTGCGCGACTCCACCGAGCAAGGACACCGACATTTAAGTATCCCCCTTCTTCTTTGCTCCCATACTCAACATGTGCTTTCAATACATTCCTGTTGTCACTCGCCTATGCACCACTACCACCCGTAGAAGGCAGCGCAACACTACTAACCTGCGTCCTATTTAATCTTCTAACAAACCTCTGTTTCTGTAGGCCTATGGAATTGTCAGTCAGCTGTTAACAAAGCTGACTTCATTCCAGCCTTTGCCACTAACTCTACTCTCAATATCTTAGGCTTGACTGAGACATGGATTCGTCCAGAGGACTCCTCAACCCCTGCTGCTCTTTCTAACAACTTCACTTTTACTCATACCCCTCGTCAGTCAGGAAGAGGAGGGGGCACAGGTTTCCTCATTTCTAACATTTGGAAATACTTAACTCACCCTGCTTTATGCAACAACTATTCGTTTGAATCTAATGCCATTACAATTAGATACCCTGTCAAAATTCATCTTGTACTCATCTATCGCCCCCCCCCCCCCCCCCCCCCCCAGGTCAATTGGGTACCTTTGTCGTGGAATTGGACATGCTGCTATCCTCATTCCCAGACAATGGCAGTCCACTTGTACTACTAGGCAATTTCAACCGATTCATCACCACAAGCACCCACAAATCTGGCAACCAACTGGACCTGATCTACACACGTAACTGTATCACTGACAACATTCTGGTCAAACCTCTGCACATCTCTGATCATTTCTTCATCACTTTCAATCTGTAACTTATTTGTGCACCACCAACCACTTCACATGTTTCCTTCAGAAGAAACTTCTTTCCCCTTCTCATCTTTCCTCTGTTGTGTCATCCTCCCTTCCCTCACACACACAATTCTCATCTTTGGATGTAAATACTGCAACGCACACTTTATGCTCCACTTTATCTTCTTCCCTAGACCGTATCTGTCATCCAGACCAGCACAAGCAACTCCTAACCCCTGGATATTCGATGCACTTCATGAAGACCGGACCAAACTCAGGGCAGCAGAAAGGAAATGGCGCAAATCACAAGACCCATCTGACCTAGGTTCGTATCAGGACCTGCCATCTTTTTCTGGTGGAGTCCATGCAGCTGAGTCCATGCAGCTAAGTCCTCATACTTCCACGACAAGATCAACGGCGCTACATACACACTCTCACTCTTCAAGACATTCAACGCCCTCCACCACCACCCACCACATCTTTAACTGCTGATCAATTTGCCAATTTCTTCACTGACAAGACATCTTCCATCAGTAGCCAATTCTCTGCACCACTCACACAGGAACTCAGCCCCTCCTCATCCACTAATCTTCTCTCTTCTCACGGAGGCGGAAGTATCAAAACTTCTTCTCTCCACTCATCCCACCACCTGCCCTCTAGACCTCATCCCCTCACACCTTTTACAAGCCATCTCTCCCACTCTTTTACCAAAACTTGCACACAACTTTAACTCGTCTCTCCACACAGGCACTTTCCCTAACACATTCAAGCAGGCTTGAGTAACCCCACTGCTAAAAAAACCCACGTTAAACACATCACTCGTAGAAAATTACAGACCTGTCTCTCTCCTACCATTCATATCAAACACTTGAACGAGTTGTTCAACCAGGTGTCATCCTTCCTCACACAGAACAACCATCTGGACGTCAACCAATCTGGATTCAAGAGCGGCCATTCCACCGAGACTGCGCTACTGTCTATCACGGAATCCCTGCGAATTGCAAAGGCTGGTTCCAAATCATCTGTTCTCATTCTACTGGATCTATCTGCTGCGTTCAACACCGTAAACCATCAAATTCTTCTGTCCACCCTCCCGTCACTGGGCATCTCAAGTACTGCGCTTCAGTGGTTTGAGTCCTATCTCACAGGTAGGTCTTTCAGAGTTGCCTGGGGAGGCGAGGTATCCAAACCTCATGAACTGATCACTGGGGTTCCTCAGGGTTCAGTTCTTGGTCCCCTCCTATTCTCCATTTATACTACATCACTGGGTCCCATCATACAGGCACATGGTTTCTCCTACCACTGCTATGCTGATGACACACAACTCTACCTGTCCTTCCAACCAGATGATTCCACAGTAGCTGCACGGATCTCAAGCTGTCTGGTGGACATCTCGACGTGGATGGAAGAACACCACCATCATTTAAGATTTCCAATGCCTTGATATGGACCATGGCAGCCTCACAACTACGCAGGAAATCAAACTCTCTGAGCTCAAAGTTGTCCCTTGATCCCATTTTAGGCCACGCCTGGAGCTTATCTCTGTATGATTTTGCAATCATGAATGGGTTTCCATATCTTTCCTCTAAAATCTCCCATGCAGCAACAGGCAGACTCTGTTCCGAGTAGGAAATGTCTATCAAGTGCTTTCTTAGCTTGTCCACTTACATACCTATGGAGGTAGTATATCTTCTCCTTGTCCTGGATGCTCTTCTGGTCAGTGTTTCAAAGGAGAGATTCCAGTCATTGTATTTCAATGGATCCCCAGTGAATACTGAAGGTTAAGGAACTGGAATTCTGTTTGCACTTAAAGCACCTACCAGCACTTTCACAAGATCTGCTGTACTTTCATTTGAGGAAGTGGCCACAACTTTTGGTACAGGAGACATTTTCACTAAGTCTTTCTGATCTTGTTCTACGACCTTCTCTTGATCGTACACCTGCAGTCTTGCACGTGCTGCATTTAGACCTTTCACTGCGTCCAAATTTTGTATCTTTCTCCCTTTTTTCCTCGAGTCTTTTGTAGAGCTGTATGTTCTTCTTCCAGTTGAGCTTTGATTTTTGCCTCCTCTTCCTCTCTCTGTATTCTTCTTTTCACCTCTTCTTCTCGCTCTAATCGACATTTTACAACCACTGCTTCTTGATCAGCTATCTTCTTTTTAACTTGTGTTTCTAGAAGCTGTATTTCCAATTGTTCTTTATTTTGTTCTTGTAACACTTCCAGAACAGCTTGGCTCGCAGCAGCTGCTTGTCGCTTTACAGAAGATCTACTTGAATGCTCTGAGGAACCTTGCAATATAGAAGTAACAGAACCTGACTTGCAGGTACTTGAATTGAAGAGGGAGCCCGCTTCCGGCCAATCTTGCTCTTCCCCTTCTGGAAACCGTCCATCCAATCGACTTGAGGCTCTGGATTCAACAAAGCTAGAAATCTCTACACAAAGATCTACTCTTCGTGTCGAGTTGAGATTTTCCGTAGGTCATCAAACACGCTGGACATCTGCAGAAAGACCTATGACATCGCCAATGATATCAAGCAGATCATCAGATAAAGTCTCTGTTGACTGTGACGATGTCCGCTTTAGAAGATTTAACGTGTTCTCCATTTGTCATAAATGTAGTTAAACCTTTGTTGAAGTGACTTCATTTTTGTAGCTTGCAGTTTTTACTTTGTCTTGACTGCTGTGCCTCTTCTTGCTGGGCTTCAGCACCACCCACTTGAGCTTCTTCAGGTTGGTCTTGGGAATTTCCACTATCCCTAACACTGCCCCTGACCTGAATTGTGGGCTCACTTGACTCTGACATTTTGTTAGTAGAAAATATGCACAGGTAATAAACCTCTGAATTAACTAAACACTTCAAATATAATGTAAATGTCAATAAAATGTAAATGCTTAAAGCAAATGTGATGCTTCCATAACAGTATTGCACAGGAAATGTGCAAAACCGCTTATTTCAGTTTAAATGTTACCTTTCAAAACACTTAAACTTGGATATCAAATGGCTAATGGCCATCTCTTATTTACAAACTTCACGTGAAATATAGAAAGTTTGATTTCTCTTTAAATGGGTCTTTTAAATAACATTCTTAAATTAAATTACGTGGTCAAATGTCAAAACACTTACAACACACACTACAGTAATACAGCTCTCATTTACAATGAAAATCTTTGATAGACTTCACAAGCCCTTCTGTATTAAAGCTTTTATATGACCGTTGCTCCTGATAACTGTATGCGTCTTCTTATATCTTAATATGTGTGTGGTGCGTGTTTTCAGCTCATCTGTTAATCCTTTGACGCTCCGTGCGCTATGAAACATTGCGATAAGCCCGCTGGTTCTACAAACTTGCTGCGTCATCCACTCGTGTCGTCAAACAGGTTGAGTTTTCACTATAATTCCCTCCAGTCATACGCAGACACAAATGGTTCTCTTGCTACTGGTTTATTCGAAGGCTTTTCTCTAAATCCACCGTGAAAACTAAACTGTATAAAATGACATAACACAAAATAACATCAGCTTCATACAAAATGAAAGCGTGCTCAAAGCGTGCGCAACAGATGCAATGTCGTTTTACAGACACAAAATACAGACAGATAAAATGAAATGCCTCATTGGCTGCGTGCCGCAAGAAAGGGAAATAGTCTTTGAATCTTCTTTTATGACCGCTTAAGTTCTTTTTTTGATAAGAATAAACTTTTTATCGGAGCATACATAAGGTCCGTGCTTGTCGCTTGCTTGCAAGAGCTAAGAGTCTGATGCGAAGCCAGTGTTTGTGCATGAACTTTAACCGAGCCTTCAAAATAAAAGTACTACAACTTATAATAAATAAAATAATACAAACATAAATAACAAACAACTTGAACGATCAATTATGAAAGTGATTTTTACAAACAAAAGTTATACATAAATTGTGTATACAATATAATGGCAGCATTTACATTGCTGTTTCTGTCTTTGCTGCTACTTCTGTCATTTCTGCTGTTGGTTATTGCTGCTGTTTCCGTCTTTGCTGCTGTTGGTTATTGCTGCTGCTGGTTATTGCTGCTACTTCTGTCATTTCTGCTGTTGGTTTTTGCTGCTGCTGGTTATTGCTGCTGCTTCCGTCATTTATGCTGTTGGTTTTTGCTGCTGTTTCTGTCTTTGCTGCTGTTGGTTATTGCTGCTGTTTCTGTCTTTGCTGCTGTTGGTCATTGCTGCTGCTGCTTCTGTCTTTGCTGCTACTTCTGTCAGTGCTGCTTCCGTCATTTCTGCTGTTGGTCATTGCTGCGGTTTCTGTCTTTGCTGCGGTTTTTGTCTTTGCTGCTTCTGTCATTGCTGCTGATTCCGTCTTTGCTGCTGCTGCTTTTGTCATTTTCTGCTGTTGGTTATTGCTGCTGTTTCTGTCTTTGCTGCTGTTGGTTTTCTTGCCTCTGTTGGTTTTTGCTGCTGATTCCGTCTTTGCTGCTGCTGCTTTTGTCATTTTCTGCTGTTGGTCATTGCTGCGGTTTCTGTCTTTGCTGCTGTTTCTGTCTTTGCTGCTGTTTCTGTCTTTGCTGCTGTTTCTGTCTTTGCTGCTGTTTCTGTCTTTGCTGCTGCTTCTGTCTTTGCTGCTGCTTCCGTCATTTCTGCTGTTGGTTTTTGCTGCTGATTCCGTCTTTGCTGCTGCTTTTGTCATTTTCTGCTGTTTGTTATTGCTGCTGCTTCTGTCTTTGCTGCTGCTTCCGTCATTTCTTCTGTTGGTTATTGCTGCTGATTCCGTCTTTGCTGCTGCTGCTTTTGTCATTTTCTGCTGTTTGTTATTGCTGCTGCTTCTGTCTTTGCTGCTGCTTCCGTCATTTCTTCTGTTGGTTATTGCTGCTGTTTCTGTCTTTGCTGCTGTTGGTTATTGCTGCTGTTTCTGTCTTTGCTGCTGCTTCTGTCTTTGCTGCTGCTTCCGTCATTTCTTCTGTTGGTTTTTGCTGCTGATTCCGTCTTTGCTGCTGCTGCTTTTGTCATTTTCTGCTGTTTGTTATTGCTGCTGCTTCTGTCTTTGCTGCTGCTTCCGTCATTTCTTCTGTTGGTTATTGCTGCTGTTTCCGTCTTTGCTGCTGTTGGTTATTGCTGCTGCTGGTTATTGCTGCTACTTCTGTCATTTCTGCTGTTGGTTTTTGCTGCTGCTGGTTATTGCTGCTGCTTCCGTCATTTATGCTGTTGGTTTTTGCTGCTGTTTCTGTCTTTGCTGCTGTTGGTTATTGCTGCTGTTTCTGTCTTTGCTGCTGTTGGTCATTGCTGCTGCTGCTTCTGTCTTTGCTGCTACTTCTGTCAGTGCTGCTTCCGTCATTTCTGCTGTTGGTCATTGCTGCGGTTTCTGTCTTTGCTGCTGATTCCGTCTTTGCTGCTGCTGCTTTTGTCATTTTCTGCTGTTGGTTATTGCTGCTGTTTCTGTCTTTGCTGCTGTTGGTTTTCTTGCCTCTGTTGGTTTTTGCTGCTGATTCCGTCTTTGCTGCTGCTGCTTTTGTCATTTTCTGCTGTTGGTCATTGCTGCGGTTTCTGTCTTTGCTGCTGTTTCTGTCTTTGCTGCTGTTTCTGTCTTTGCTGCTGTTTCTGTCTTTGCTGCTGTTTCTGTCTTTGCTGCTGTTTCTGTCTTTGCTGCTGCTTCTGTCTTTGCTGCTGCTTCCGTCATTTCTGCTGTTGGTTTTTGCTGCTGATTCCGTCTTTGCTGCTGCTTTTGTCATTTTCTGCTGTTTGTTATTGCTGCTGCTTCTGTCTTTGCTGCTGCTTCCGTCATTTCTTCTGTTGGTTATTGCTGCTGATTCCGTCTTTGCTGCTGCTGCTTTTGTCATTTTCTGCTGTTTGTTATTGCTGCTGCTTCTGTCTTTGCTGCTGCTTCCGTCATTTCTTCTGTTGGTTATTGCTGCTGTTTCTGTCTTTGCTGCTGTTGGTTATTGCTGCTGTTTCTGTCTTTGCTGCTGCTTCTGTCTTTGCTGCTGCTTCCGTCATTTCTTCTGTTGGTTTTTGCTGCTGATTCCGTCTTTGCTGCTGCTGCTTTTGTCATTTTCTGCTGTTTGTTATTGCTGCTGCTTCTGTCTTTGCTGCTGCTTCCGTCATTTCTTCTGTTGGTTATTGCTGCTGTTTCTGTCTTTGCTGCTGTTGGTTATTGCTGCTGCTTCTGTCTTTGCTGCGGCTTTTGTCCTTTTCTGCTGTTGGTTATTGCTGCTGTTTCTGTCTTTGCTGCTGTTGGTGTCTCTGCTGCTGTTTGTGTCTCTGCTGCTGTTTCTGTCTTTGCTGCTGTTTCCATCATTGCTGCGGTTTCTGTCTTTGCTGCTGATTCCGTCTTTGCTGCTGCTGGTGTCATTGCTCCTTCTGGCTTTGCTGCTGCTGTTGGTGTCTTTGCTACTGTTACTGTCACTACTGCTGCTGCTGTTATATCCACCATTGCCATTACTGCTGTTCAATATTTAAGGAAAATATACGTATAAATGTTTTTAATTAAATATAAATATTTTTATTATTTATAAAAACATTCACAGTGCACGCACATTATGTAAACCTAATCTAGATGCGATTTATCATTAAACTGCCATAATCTCAGGTGTTCGGTCACTTTAGTTACTGTTGCTATGTCCGCTCTCACGCCACACATGTTCTCATGGAGTGAAAAAATACATCGGAGCAAAGAGGACACTGACAGAGTATGAAATAATTTCATATTTAATGTGTGGTGACAGATCGCTGTAGCTCATCGTGAACTGATCATCTCTTCATACTAGTTCATTTATAGCATCAAATAAACATGAATGAACATCAGAAGGAATGTTGTTTCAAGACGTGATTCAAGTTCACCAACGTTAATCTACTAACTCCCCTGACCGCTTTGACGGACAAAATGGTGGATTCTGGGCTATGATTGGTCAGATAGCCTGTCAATCAAACTGCCGGTGAAGGGTCAATTGTGATCCCCAAGTGAACAATAAATAAATTGAGCAAATCCATCTACATCTAATCGTGTTCACTGCAGGATGAACTTTAAATAAACTCTGTTTCATTCATTTAAATGCATTTTTAAAACAAAATTCAGATATAGTGGCATGATTTAATGCAACACTTTTTGGGACTTGCTGATTGACTCGCAGATACTAATGAAACCAGATTATTTATTTCTATACACCGTTAAGTTCATGCATCAAAATAAAAAGTATGCTTTAAAATGGTATGATTTTAAAAATGGTTCATCAACAGTGCACGATTTTTTTTTTTTCTTTCCTCTGTGTGCAGTTTCTGTTCTCATGTGAGCCAGTTGTTGGTGTTTGCCGCGAGAGTGATGGGTAGTGCTGTATGACACTGAAGATAGATTGAGGCTGTGACACCTGTCAGACACGTCTGTCTGAGCCTGCCCTCATTCACACAACACTTCAGATTACAACGCTGTGTCTGGTAAAAAGAAAATGGGGTGAAGATCTTTTCGTGTACTGATGTAAATCATCAACCATCGACTTTTTTCAGTGAGGGGAACATTCAGTAAAAGAATATTGCAGTATTCTTTTGCTATTTTACAGTCACCTTTTTGGTTTTTCATATGTAAAGAACCATGTGAAGTGATTTTTTTTTTTAATTTTTTTTATTAAATGTTAATTTTAATTTTAATTTAATACAATGACACTTATTGAATGACATTCGGTTGTTGCTGCTGCTGTTGTTTATTGCTATTACTGCTGTTGCTGCTGTTACTGTCATTTGCTGATGCTGTTAGTATGGGACTTGTTCCTGCCAATACATGCTCAGCATGCGACATGCTTTGCTCTACAATATAGCATACGTGAATTACCCATAGTGGATTTATACAGGTGGAGCTGGGGAAGGTGGAGGGTTTCTGAAAGCAAGCATCAAACGCTGACCACATATTTGAAAATTAAGCAGCAAGATCATTGGTTCTTGCTGCATCAGTAGCCAATCAGCTCTGCCGTAGAGAACAGTGTGATTGCCGGTCTACATTGTGTATTTACAGTGTAGACCGTTTTGTTGCAATACTTGCTTGCAGATTAGACTCTATTAAAGTCAATTAACAGTCAGTAGTCCGAGTAAGGGGCCGTAATATGAGCATTAAATCACTACTGTATAAGGAAACTCACATTCTAGTTTACATGACAAGGAAACATAAAAGTTCTCAGGTTAAAATATCTGAATGGCATTTCAGTCAATTATCGTCCAGTTGGGGGACCTTTCTGAAACCTCTGCCAGAGACCTCATCCATCTCTATGGTAATGAAACCCAATCAGGTTTCCATTGTGCACAGCACTGACCTCCCAGTGGAGTTTGTCCTCAAACTTTTTATTCCCCTCAGTAATTACAGCTGTCACGTTCACAAAAATACATCAGCAAGTCTGTCCAAATGTGTGATTGTGAGCAAGAAATGCACACTTCATTAAATCCCCCCTCTGCAAAATGTCACAGTATATTAGCCCCCTAAACTTTTGGGAGGTAATTGTGCTGCCTGTGTAACCTCACTGATCAAGGCGCCGCGTTCTGCTCTCCCAACCCCCTCCTAGTCTGAAAAAATGTTTAAAAAAAACAATCCCTGACCTTTTTCTATAATTGCTTCATTTGGATTCAGGTTTCACTAACAGGCCTTTCAGTTTCAAGTATGATTCTGCTTCTCCTTCACTCTCTCCTCTGTAGAGTAACAGTTTGACTGGCAGAATAAAAGTGTCTCATTATTAAAATCCATGTAATATTGCATTCGGTGTAACAGCATGTGCTTGTAATCGTATGCTAATGAGAGAATGAGAGTGGCACAAGATATTGATCAGATATTGGATTTTTTTTTGTGTGTGTGTGTGGGGCTGTTCATTTATTTTATTTTCTTATAAAACTCTTATACTTTTATTTTTTTGAGAATGTGAAATTTTAATTTTTTTTTCTCTATCCAACAGCTTTTTTCCAGGTATTACATAAAGCTCCTTGGCAAAAATCTGTATTTGACAATTCCTGCAATTCATTTTATATGTGCATTCATTCTTAGTCTCATAGAAAAGTACAGCTGTATAGTAAAACTCATGTCACGCATCACTTTTTTTTTTTGTCCTGTATTTGTTCATTCAGGTGATCTGATATTAACAATACACAAGGCACGTGAATTGAAGCGGCTCAATAGAAGCGTGTTTGGTTGTGATTGCAGTGCAGTGTGGGCAGCACAAGTGCTCTTATCCTCTTCCCTTTAGTCATCGTCTCCATGGTGAGGCACATCTCAGGAAAAAGTCGTCAGAGTAAATACTTCAAAACTGAAACAACCCTTTTACAACGTCTTCCAAATGCACAAGTTTGTGTAGCAATTTGACCCTGCTTCACCAGATTGCTACCAAAGAGCTAGTTTCTTAAATATTTATTCTCAAATCCCACAGAGAAAAGGTTCAGAGCACAAGGACAGTTAAAGATACCCAGTAGCTGAAAAGTGACTCACTCAGTTGCATCGATGGCAATGTGGAACTTTAACTTGTGTCTTCAAGGTTCAAATGCAGCTTTATTACAATTTTAGCTCGTTACGAACAATTTACGTGTTTCGTAGTTGCCGATGCTGTCGGAATATCTCTGAAACTTAGGATGAAGTTGCCTCCTGTTCAAAGGGAATCTCAGCTCCAGGAGAACTCCATCCGGGGGAAGGAGGTCTAATTCACCTGGAGAGAGTTCTCCGTTAGCATTCCCATTCATCTCAATGGCAGTCGCGCTGCTGGTGCGCAGCCCAATAAGTGTGACCTGGATGTTGCCATCTTTACTTCATAGGCACTTACACTTTCACTCCCTTTAGCCATATATATATATATATCTACCAGAAGGTCCACACTCGTAGATGCTTGAAACTTCATAGTGCTCACGCCATCTACAACGTCAGCAAGGCTCGCCCCAATTGGCCTGATGGGGGTGCAAGTGTCTATTTTTTCTGAAAAACCTACTTTTGCAAACCAGTGTGGCGAGATTCTCTTGGAGTCTGTCAATTATCTGAAAAAAACAAACAAACTCAATTTCGATTGTCGGCGCCTAATGGTGCCGAAAATGTTCACTTTTACTAAAATGACTAACTTTTGAACGGAATGAGATATTTTCACCAAACTTGGTACATCTATGCAAGAGTTCATTCTGTGGTTGTGTGAAAAAGGATGTGGTGACTGTCCACTTGGTGGTGCTAAAACTAAAAAAAAACATTAAAAGGGCTATAACTACTTGGGCATTAGTCTGATCGACTTGAAAATTCTTTGTCCGCAAACGATTGTATCACAATTTTTCCTGCCTCTGTCCATCAAATTGTTCGTTAAATACGAACTTTATACTACTTTGACGAACTAGTCCTGGGTTTTTGTCTCAACCTTGATTAAAAAGCTTTACAAGCGATATGTTTCCTATGGTAAATTGGTTGTAAATGGTGTTTTCCATGTATGATTGAGACTATCTTCTTACACGCGTGCTTAAAGGACTTAAAATGCTTGAACACCATTAATTGCTGCTTACAGCATATTATAATGTATTTTTATTCTAAAACACTTGTTCCCATCACAGTTTATCATGCATTTACAACTTTAGAGAAGTCATTTGTAGGTTGACTTTCTGAAGTGCAATAATGTTACTGTAAATTATTTGATCGGTGAAATGCACAGTAATATTCTTGAGTCAGAGCTTTCATTTGAAATATGACTTGTCTATTTTTGCTGAGTTTGTGGGATATAAATATTAAATTTAATATTCATATGATTTTCTCAAGGGGTCATTGCGGGGTGGGGGATCGAATTCAGACCTTATTTTCTTCTATGTAACAAATGCAATAGTGATGGGGTTGTCATGCTTTCAAATGATACCATATTTGTCTAGTTCTGTGCTGCACAACTCATAGATTGTTTTAAAATGATTATGATGATGAAATATTGGACCCGCGGGTGGGTCCGTGCAGAGTTGCAAAGTTAAAGGAGTTTTAACACAGTGACTCTGGTTATTTTAGAAAATTGCTTCCTTTTGAGATCAAGCAATATTACCATGGAAGGGTAAATGTAGTTCATGGGTTTGGGCAGAACATCCAAGTTGACTGAAGAATGGATGAATACCTATTTGGAAATCTATTTTGTTTGTTGCTATAATTACAAACATCACCTTTAAAGTTGCAAAAACTCTGTTAGTTACTGTAGAAGTCATTTAACAAACCCTTTCAGCAAAGTGATTTAGAGTGAAATTATTAAAGGAACGGTCCCGCTGGAGCGACCTGGGGTTAAGTGTCTTACTCAGGAGCACGGCGGTGATCGCTCATGGATCACACCTTGTCGCTTGAACCCATACAATGCGACTCACTAGTAATCATTTCATATATAATGTGTGGTTCTAGCACAGGCACATTCACATGGGTTTGGATAGACACTGAAATGTTCTATTACTATTATTACTATTATTATTACTATTATTATTACTATTATTATTATTACTACTATTACTACTATTACTACTATTTTTATTATTACTACTACTATATTGTTACTACTATTATTATTATTATTATTATTATTATTATTATTATTATTACTTTTTATATAATAAAATAAATACTATTATTATTATTATTATTATTATTATTATTATTATTATTACTATTATTATTACTATTATTATTACTATTATTATTACTATTTTTATTATTACTATTTTTATTACTACTACTATATTGTTACTATTATTATTATTATTATTACTATTACTATTATTTTTTATATATAATAAAATAAATAATATTATTTATTTTATTATTATTATTATTATTATTATTATTATTATTATTATTATTATTATAAAATGTATATAATAAAATAATATATATATAATTTTTTTTTTTTTTTTACATGCTAGCTTCCGCCAGACCACCTTCCGTGTTCAAATTGTGGGAAAAAAAATGGAACTGGTGTCGCGTCACTCATAAGTTGAGTAGGGAAGGTGCAGGACGAAACGTAAGCTTTTTGAAGAATAAGGAAGGCGGTCTGGCGGAAGCTTTATTTTACTTCACAACTTGTTAAATATAGGTCATTTTATTTTTTCAGAAGGCCTTTAGTAACCCCCCCCCGGAGTAGTGTGGAGTACATTTATGATGGATGGATGGATGGATGTGGATTGAGACACTTTCTTCAGCTCACACTCGTCTGGGGTTTCTTGGTCTTCATCAGAAACGAGTCACACAGGATGGCTTGAGGGTGAGTAAAGCTTTGGGTAATGTTCATTTGAAAATCAACTAATCCTTTAATAAAAGCTGGTTGCTTTTATGCATTCGTTATGCATATTTAAAGTAATTTTTCATTTTTAAAGTTGTTTCTCTTAACATTAATGCGTTATACCTTGATGATTCATGTTAGTTTATTTTATTATTATTTTTTTATATATATATATAATATATATATATAAATAAAGTACAGTACTTTTTATTTGTACATGTTTGTTTTCATGCAGTATCCATTTTAAAAACTATCGGTTGTTAATCTGTGGGCCAAACTAGTTACTGTTATCAGTAAAATCCACTATTGGTCGACCTCTGTCAACTAGCATTCTAGACTTAATTTCTGCTAATTTCTGCTTTCTCTGTGTTCCAGGTGGGCGTGGCCTTCATTAGCCATTCATTTGAACATCCTGATTGGTCCAGCCGAACACCTGACCTGTATTTAAGGACCGCCCCTAACGCCCCTCGTTGACTTGGTGCTCACGCCATTGTTCTTCGCTAATTTTGATAGTTTATTCGTTTCGTCATCGTTTGATTGAGTGTCATAATAGAGAGATTGTGTGAGTTTAGTAAGACTGTGATTGTTTGTTTATTGTTGTTTCTGATTTCCTGTTTTTTTTTTTATCCTTGCCTGTTATACGACTACAACTTGAATGCGGAATTTGATTTGTTTACCCAAGAATGTAAATATTGCTGTACAAAAACTCTTGTAAATATTTCACTTCAAGGGAGGTTAGGGGTTTGACGCCAGTTTATTTTCTTATTTTCTTTATTTTACATTGAGGTAATTTAGTTTCTAAAAGAAGATTTTGTTTGTTTTGGCCTTGTCAGCCCCTGACATTAAGCTTTTTTTTATTTTTTTTATTATTGCTATTTATTTGTTTTATTGCTATTTAATGGTTTATTGCTATTTATTGGTTTATTGCTATTTAATGGTTTATTTATCGTTATGTGGTGTTTTGCTTTTATTTATTTATTTATTTATTTATTTATTTATTTATTGTCATTTATTTGTTTATTTATTGGGTTGTTTTGTTGTTGTTTATTTATTTAGTGTTTATTTAATTGTTTATTTATTGGTTTATTGTTTATTTATTTATTTATTGTCATTTATTTGTTGTTTATTTATTGGGTTGTTGTTGTTTATTTATTGTTTATTTATTGTTTATTTATTGGTTTATTATTTATTTATTGGTTTATTGTTGTTTATTGTTAATTGTAAATAAAGCTCTGTTATTGTAAATCTCTCTGGTATTAAGACTCGTTCTTTCTGTTAGGCTGAACCTCTAGCAGTCGTAACAAAATATTCAACTGACTGTAAATAACTTTACAACTACCTGTCAGCTCATTCTATTAACCTGAACTCCTACTAATACTCTAATGAGACTTAGTTGACAAGTTACTTATTGTTAGTAGAATGCCTAAAATGGACCATCAAAATAGTTTAAACAATGAGGATTAAAATTGTGTTTTTCTGTAAAAATCAAAGGCAGTGCGTTTGGACAAATGAGCATAAAACTGCACTTTACAGGTCATAACATCTCTCACATCGCCGAAAGCAAAAGCCTCCGCTGTCAAAAGCGTTTCACAAACGGAGAGATATTAAATTGCGCTCATCTCCCTTTTGGGTGTGAAATATTTGCGGCCAGTATTACTGCCCTCGGCTATGTGTCTCTAAATCCAGACGTACCTATCCTAGTTACTGGCCTCAAACAGGCAACGGCGCTTTAATTACAAATGTATCTTTTGCGCTGGGCGGCCGGCTAATTGTTCTGAATTCCCTGCGGTGTCATTCTCTCTTCGCCCCACTAGTGGCCTGGCTCACGGTGTCTAATTGTCATGTACACACTCCTGCACACTAGATTTAGTGCTGCACTGCCCTTAATTTAATTGGAAAGCACAGAACGGTGTGAGCAAGAAAAGGAGAAAAGAAATAAAAATGGAAGCAATCTTTCTTCAACGGGCAGTAAAAGGGCTGCAGGTATGAATTATTCATCCACTTGATGGATGGGTCTGCAAATAAAAATGTTGAGTGGGTCGCCGACTGTTAAGTGAGCTTTGCATACTGTCACCCTGCTCTTTTTCCCCAACCGTCGGACTGATTTCGACAACACCCTTCATTATGACGCAACGTCACCATGCAATTAATGTTACGTAATGGCTGACGTCTAATTTGATTGCTTGAATTAAAAGAGATTGGGAATGTTTTGGGCAGGAATGCTCTACTATAATATCACATGTAGGCATTTCACACACCTGGACGTTTTGAATGACGGCGCATCATAAATCTTGACGCTCAATTTCATTAAGTGATTGTAGATTTTCTACAAGCTTCTCCCTTTTGTCTCTGATTTCATAATCCGACCCCAGTTTATACACGATATCCTGACTATCTGAGAGAAATCTTGCCTGGATAATAAGCTTTCAAGGGAGCGAAAATAGATTATGCTTAATACAGTTCTGGGTAGATCATGATGACAGCTACAAGACTCAAGTGGATGTTTAACACGAGGAGATCTATAAAACCCGGAGAAAGCTATCGGTTAGCATTACCGTTTATCTTAAAAGCGGTTGTACGGCTGTTGTGGGCTCTTGTAAGTACATGATTTGAAATCTGCCATCTTTGCTCAAAGGCACTCAGTTCTTGAGTAAATGCCATGTGAATAATCTCATGACGGCACCAGGGCTTGACATTAACGCCCGCCAACCCACCAAATGCGGGTGTATTTCGGGTGTATTACTCCTACTCGCCAGTTTGGCAGGTTGAATTTTATATATAATGTATACATTTATCAATAGTCTTTAAAAAGACATCTGAACTGATCAACTAAGTGCAATGTTGTGTTGTCAAATATCTTATTTTTTTCAATGCACATCGTTTCAGGGCTTGAATTTCGGGGTGTGATTGTGTATGATTGTACTCATTCCTGCAGATTTTGTGTTCACACCCACATATATCCACCTCTCAGTGCTAAATGAAGCTCTTTTACGCTCTTAAATGGTCAAACGGACACACAAAATGTCAATGGCGAGAAGAAAACGCACGTGTAACAGTATAATGGATCCGCGCGTCAGCTCTTAAAGTGACAGCAGCCTAATAAACCTGCTGACAAATTATGAGATTATATAAAAAATCTACACAGCCGGTTTTCCCCATGGTATCGGTCAAAATTGTTGCTGGTGAAAATGCTGAGTGGCTACTAACTTTATTAAAAAAGTGGCCGGTGAGCAAAAAGAGTTCAAGTCAAGCGCTGCCTAGCACCTGTTTTGATCGGTCACGTGAAGTTGTTTTTGTTTTATTGTAGTTCTTATTAGGGGCAAACTGGGTCATGCTAACTAGCCAACCCTCGACCCCTTATTTTAACATCTTAAAGGGATAATTCACCCAAAAATGAAAATCGGGTCATCATTTACGCCACCTCATGGCGTTCCAAACCTGTGTGACATTCTCTATTCTGTGGAAGACGATTGATTTTTCCTCTTTTGTATGGACAAAAAAAAAAAGAAAAACTCTATGCTGTATACGCAATCAAATACTTCCCTATACTAAATAATATGTGAAAAACACAAAGTAGTATGTTTTTCGAAAAACCGTAGGCAAAAAGTACCCGGATGTCCCGCTGAGGTTTTGACATGTGCATTCGATGGACACTTTACTATCCCATGAGGTCACGGGAGGGAATTATGAATGGCGGGAAAGCGATACAGCAGGTCACATGATGACGACAACATGGCGGATGCAGCACGTTGGAATTTCATTCATACTATATATGTGCGATGGAAGAGTGATTTTACCGCCAAACGATCAAACGTGAGGCAAATGAACATGCAGATCAATTGATTGATGATCAGTGGATGGATGACTAGACACACAGATGGTGGAGGGGTTAAAAAAAGCCTATTTTTTACTTAACTTTTACCTTATTTTGTGCTGTAGGCTCAATGTGAGAATTAGCATGTGGTCAGATAGGCTTCGTGTAGGTGTTTTCTCTCCTTCCGTGACTATTTTTTCCTCAGTTCTGCTCCCTGTAATCTTCCTCAGGTACAGTGATTATTCTCCTCATGGCTAAAAACACCATCATACATCTGTTATACTTTCCCCCCGCATTTCTCCATCCAATTATCATCCCCAGCCTCGGCTCACAATCTGCCGAAGAGACCATTTAATGTCAGGGATTCGCACATCCTCACGTATTATTTTTATCCTCTCCATCGTGATCTCCGTGCTTTACAATGAACGCTCGAAGCAAAAATGTCAGGCGTTAATTTCCATCGGAAGCGGAGCGTTTTTTTGGCTTTTTTTTTTTTTCTTCGCTAACAGATCCAGTCGGTTTGTCACGGACAGGAGTGAGCAGCTCCGTGTGATTCGAGAGATAATTGCTCTCTTGCTGAGCCGAGTTTTCGCTTTATTGGATGCTGCGCATTCAATAACAGAAGTTTAATTAGTCTTTATGCCAGCGATTAAAGAAAATAAACAGCGACTCAACAGGCATAAAGCTCTGTTTTCAATGAAAACCACCATTTGACCTGAAGTTCATGCGAATCATCAGGCAAAGCTCGAGAGAAGCGTTTATTAACGCGCCTCCCCAAATATAGAGGCCTCATGTGGGGATGAGCGTATTTGCATTTGTTTGTCGATTACAAAGACAGAAGGAGTGCGTTAGCCCAGATTGCGGGCGAAGCTGCTGTTCTGAGTGATATTTACACAGGCTTGAAAATCAGCGGTTGATTAACTTACCAATGATCCACGGGAGATGAGGTGTGCCCGTGTTCTCATCACTACATGGATTAATTAACGTTAATGGGCTAATTATCTCAGCCGAGACCGATATTAGACAGGATATCATGAAAAATACCTCACGCTACAAGGTGACTTGTCTTTTATGTTTCCACCATGATTTAGGCTGGTTTAAGACAAACAACCGATCGCTTCAAGAGGGCCTGGAGCAGGGTCTGATTGAATCCAGAGCCACGGGACGTTAAGAGAATCAAGACCCACTTGAGTTTGATGGAGGGGAAGCGAGGCAGACGCAGCTGTACGTCTACGAGCTAAAGCTCATCGCCCTCAAACAGGCATCAGACTCTCTTCAGGCTGTGAGAGCGAGCTGTTGGTGGAATTACATCAGCCAATCACAGATGCGACATCACGTCCAGGTGAGGCCAGATTATTCTGTGGAACAGCTGATGGGATCAAGCCTTGAGTGGGAAAAAGAGCTGAGCAAATCTCCCACGGTTATAAATGATATAGCCTACTTATTGTTGAGCCCTTAACTCAAAACCTGGTGAGCTGCCATTGGTGCCCACAGGCGGCATCCCAACCGTTACGGCACATTTTACAATCAACTCCACAGTTTTGTGGAGTGTTCGCATGTTGCTGAGATAATGGCATGAAAGCAAAATATAAAATGCAAGTAACGCACAAAATAGGCCATTTTAATATGAAAACATTCAAATAGTTGGTAATGCTTACAGTATACAGTAAGAAGGCACATGTCATTTGCAAACTGCTTTATAAACTGTAGTTAATGGACTATATATAAATGGAGAGCTCTTCATTCATTGTGACTGAAATGAACAAAGTAGTTTAATTAGCTCACATGTAAAGACTTGCATAATGCTTTTAACTATTAACCATAAATAGTTGTCTCTTTAGATGAGGTCACGGATTGATTTGATGACATTAAGTGCTTTTAAACCAACCTTTATTGGATATTAATTGCATTCATATTAAGTTTTCCTTAAATTGCAAATGCATTAAGTGCGCACACACACACACACACACACACACACACTGGTGTTCCATGTTGTATGGGGAATTTCCATAGAAATGATTTCTATACTGTACAAACTGTCAAAACCCAACCTGATTTACTTTTACAATGTGTTCTGATGTGTATTTGTATACATTTCATATTGAAAGAATTAGCTATGTTTTTTATTCATTTATTTATTTTACATATTTTAAATACAACTGGTTGTTTAGCTTTGGGAATATGGTTAAAGGATTTGTAAACATTTTTAAGGAACACTTTAACTTTGGGTGTGAGCAAAAACACGCCGTTTTTGTGTGTGTCCCTTTAAATGCAAATGAGCTGCTGCTCCAGAAGAGGGCGGAGCTTTAACAGCTCAACAACAACAAAGCTGGAGAATCTCACGCAGACAAAATGAGGAAAGTGTTCAAACTGATGGAGAGACTCAGGAAGAAGTTCAACTTTTAGACGTTTCTGAACGGTTAGTGGATAAATTGATGTAGTTGCTGTGGAGTTGATCAACTCATCACTAGCATGTGTCGTCATCTTCATCTTTTTTCCTTGTATCGACCCTCGTTTGTGAAGCAGTCCGGCGTAAAATGAACAACACTCGACTACAACAACTCTAAAGCAGCCCAACATGGCCCCGCCCCCTTTGTTGAGTGTTCTCAGGGGCGGGGTTTATGTAAATTTTACAGTTAGTGATGTCACCCACGCAGGAAGAAGCTCGTTATAGGATGTTTCCATTCCTCAGAGTCTCTTTTGTTCATGTCAAACTAAATATGGTTTTCTCTCTCGCGGTGTGTTTCTCTGTATGTTTACAAGCAGTTTGAACTGTGAGCCGTGCTATAGGGACCGAAAGGATGTTTGAGATGATGCCAAAGCTTCCTTTGGATTTGTCTTCAATGGGGGAAAACGAAGAAAAAAGTGCACTTTGATTTCTTCCTATATACCTTGTAGGTGTGTCGTAGGTGAAATGTTATTTTTAGATGCTTTGGCATCTATTATTGATACTCTGAATTTGCTGCATATCCAACCACAAGGCCGCCCCATTTTTCTCCTCCTGGCCTACTTGTCTGAGTCCTCAAGGGCAGCAGAGATCTGGGAGATGTACTATATTTAGTGGGGAGCTTCTGAGTCCTGAAGGATGCTGGGTGAATGTGTAGGTCTTGTCTGAACACACACACCTGCATTCACTGGATGTGAAGCTGCTGTGATCCATCAAACAAAACATCACTAGTAATGGATTATTAAAACAGTCTTTTCATCGTGTAAAAATAAAGCCTTTTATGCCCGCTCTCGCCTTTCAACGGGAAAGTGTATATAGGAACATTTTGTTTGACCCATATCACAATTGCATGTTTGATTCGAGTAAATCCTGTTATGCAGAACCTTTTTGAATTATATAACATTTGGAGAAAAAAAAGTTGTACTCTGAAAAATTAAAAGAAAAAAGGACTTTCAGAAATATTGTATCCTATGATCAAGCTCAGGGTCTTTAATTGACCGTTCTCAAAGCCCCGCCCCCTTTAGTTACTGTTGCTACGTCCAACAAGCCTAAAGCAGGCTACTTTTTGATATGAAACTGTTTCATATTTAAAATATAGTAATGTTTTAAAGAAGTTGAATCAATAAATAGCATCTAGTGTGTGTTTAATGTGTGGTGACAGATCGCTGTAGCTCCTCGTGAAGCGATCATCTCTTCATACTAGTTCATTTATAGCATCAAATAAACATGAATGAACATCAGAAGGAATGTTGTTTCTCCGACAGTGACACACAAACCGCCTCGTTTCATTTGCTCCGGATGAATATTGTTGGTGTTTCAGGGCTTAATTTCGGCGTGGGATTGTGTGTATCGCGCATAATTTTACTCATTCCTGCATTTTTTGTGTTCACACATGCATAAATCCGGCTCTCAGTACTAAACTGAGTTCTGCTTACTGCTCTTAAACAGTCAAACACACACAAAATAATGCCAAAATGGCGAGTATTCACGTAAACAGTTGAGAAAGAAAACGCATGTGTAACAGTATAATGGATCTGTGCGTCAGCTCTTAAAGTGACAGCAGCCTAATAAACCTGCTGACAAATTATGAGATGGTATTAAAAATATCTATACGGCGGTTTCTGATAGCGATGTCAAAATTGTGGCTTGTGAAAATGCTAAATGGCTATTAACTTTGGAAAATGCAGTAAAACAGTGTAAATTTCAATAAGTTCAATGTTGAAAGCAGTGCATTAATATAGAAACGCACACTATATAGAAGCTTGTTTCCACCAGAATAAAACCATTTCTAATATAATTCCGACTGTGACTTTGCACAATAGTGTTTCTCTGTTTGAGTTGTCTTGTTTTTATATCAGTTTGCTGTTGTTTTTTCTGCTTGTAGGTGTTGTTTACCTCTTATTGACCACTGTCTGCTGGGATGTCCTCTCTGTGTGGGTCTGCTCTCATAAACACCATTAAGCATAACTTCTTTACGCGTTTCTCTCGGCCTGCCTTAATTTATGGTTGCAGCCGCTCTCGCCTTCGTGTTAATTTGAGTGTTGAGTCCTTTGAGCTTTATGATGAGCCGGTGTTAATCACACAGCTCACACCACAACTGTGTCCACAGCCCCTCCGAGAACGCCATTGATCAGAGCGTAATGGCTTCACAAGCCTGTGATCCCAACAATTCAACACACCAGCTCGCCCGAGGACAAGGGCGCCGCCTCGAACATCCCATAATTACCCCGGGGGAGATAAAAATGCAGAGAGAACGGGAAATCTCGCAGCAGAAATACACAGAACACTCAATCCCGCGTCTTACCGGTTGCATTGCGGCGGGAGTCTAATGGAGGACTTGTTTGGAGATGCAAATTAAAATGAAATAGATGGGGGAAGAAGGCCAGCCTTTGATTTGCTGTTTGTTTTCCCACTCCAGTGACCCAAACCTCTTCTTCCCGGGGTCGTGATTATGTTGTGGCTGTGTATGGGCTCCAATCAGGGGTTGATAGGCCATTGATTGGGAGCAGGTTCTGATCTCTAACATGCTATTAGGTTTAACAGGTTTGTGGTGGGTGAAGGTGAGCGCTTAAACCCGGTCTGCCCACTCACAGCTCACTCCATCGGAAGGATGACGGATTATGAAGATGGAGTGTCTGTGATTGGCTGTTTATTCAAAGTGCATATTTACCGTTTCACTCATTTATCACTAGTTAATCATCTTTTTTAGCATCAGCATCCTAGCACTTTCAAATAATGAAGGACATGCTTTGTTACGCACATTGACAACGGTGAATGATGCTAATGAATGAGCCTGTTGAAAAGAGTTTGGAGTGGCGTCGTCTTGCCGTGGCTGCAGGTGCTGTATAATCAAGTGGGTAATTTTAATAATCCAGAGATTGGTACAGCTGATCCCGGTGGAATTAATATAAATCTACTGTAATCAAACTGAATTTCTGCTGACTGTAAATATTGTCGTCTGTTTGCTGTAGTTTGTGCAGGTGGAAGGCTTTTGAAGGCGTGTGTATATCAGAACAATATCCTGGAAGTCATACTGTTCTATTCTCTTTCTCTTTCTACGCAGAAAAAATCATTTTCATGAATTTTCATTATTTTCATATCAAAACAATTTGATAATTAATGTGGTTGAGTTTCTGTTGATTTAAACCAATCGCCTTCAAACTCAAATTTTTAATTTCAATGAACTCAAAATTAAGGCAACCAGTTAACTAACTTTAAGTTAAACCAACAACTCTTTATATATGGATGGATCTGTGTATATACATCAGTGCAATGAAAGTCTTAAAGTTTGTTTAATAAATACTATGTTGAATCAAATATAACATTTCTTTCTAAAGCTACATTTTATGTCTATTTGATGCTTTTGTCATTTAACACAATAATGACTTTAAATGATCTTCTGGGGGTAAAAGCAGTCCGGCGTAAAATGACGGCATCAACAACACTCGACTACAACAACTCTTCCTCTTCTCTAAAGCAGCACAACATGGCCCCGCCCCCTTTGTTGAGTGTTCTCGGGGGCGGGGTTTATGTAAATTTTAGGGTTTGTGATGTCACCAACCCAGGAAGAAGCTCGTTATAGGATGTTTCCATTCCTCAGAGTCTCTGTTTTGTTAATGTCAAACTAAATATGGTTTTCTCTCTCACTGTTTGTTTACAAGTAAGCCAAGTCTTCACTGGGAAAATATATATGTATTCTTTTATAGTCAATATCCATTTACAACGTGATTTTAATATTATAGTATTTAATATTTTGAATTTATTTCTATACATCTTCAGTTTGTTTTTATATCAGTTTTAATCATCTGACTATTGCAGTTTAAGGCAACATTTCTCGTTTTTAAGTTCTTTTAAGTGTTTTTCATGTAATATTTCTATTTTATTTTAGTTTTGTTCCAGTTGTAAATAAAATTGTTTTAATATTTTTAATTAAATTTTGGCATGAACTGGAAATAAGACTCTTATTGGTTAAAAAAAAAACCTCTTTAGTTGGATTATTAATATTCTTAGTATTTATCTTTTTAATCCCTTTAAGTAAATTTCATTGCAACATTTATGAATGATTCATATCATATTTGCTCTATTGAAGCTATAAATGGACTAGTTACAATCAAAAGGGGCTTTTCATTTAGTTTTGCCATTCAACCGGTTTAAGTCCTGCCCACATCCGATTCTTTTGTAATACAGAAACCGGTAAAACTGTCATGGAAAAAGAAACACATATAGCAGGTATGCTGCGTGTGCCTTTTTTCGTATTCATATTGATGCTGGAATATGGAAAGGGGAGTTTAGCTCTGACTCTGAATGTGTCTTTGCCTCTGTTTACTCCTGATATTAAGATGCGTTTTGCTCGATCGGATCACGATTGGATGACTGTGTAAAAGGTTTTGAGTTGAAAACACATTGTTTTGGTCGTGTAGACGCTCATGTGGTGGAATGTGTTCAAACAGACCGTCTACTCTCCGTCTGCTGACCTAATGCGGAAACATTATGGGAAGAGCTCCAGCCAGACGGATTGAAACGTTGTCGAATGAAGACCCGAGTTTGGTTTGAAGGTGAAAAACGCACCAAAGTTCTTCACCGTTCCTGATTTCTAACACACTCTCTCAGCGTTCGGCTGGTCTAGCGGCAGAAACGAAAGCTGATGAAAGCTTTGTGTGCTTTTCCGTCATATGAACTTATTTCATCCATTAGATCTGAAAAAAACCCATACATTCACCCTCCCACAGATCCTCGCCTCGAAGAAATCAGGACAGAAGTGGCAGAAAAGAGACGGATTAAAACACCAGGTGTAAACAGGAATGAGTCTCCCTCGTCTACTTGTGATCCAATTGACCAAAATGCATCTATATGCGGAAACTAAAATTCGGCTTTGGATTGTTATTTGCAGCCTTTCAGCAAGTCTTCATCTCATGCTAATTAGCAAACAAGCAGTTCTCAGTTCTCTATTACTGTAAGTTTTTAAGTCGTTTTTTTTGGACTGCAGTACAAGAGAAAACAAGTTTGCCGAAGGGCGTTTCACATGAGACGCTGAACTTGCTCAGACGGGCACAGCGTGAATCCGTCCATCAATGTCTGATGTGTTTTTTGCCTGTCTGAAATCTCCCGCAGGAGGCTTTTAATTGTGGCCCTGTTTTAATGATGCGAATAAACAGGCCAGAACGCATCCTGAAACTGACCTTCCCTCTCCTCATGGGAGGCTGGACGTGATTGAGGGGTGAGATTTTCTCATTAAATCCTGATGCAAAAGGTCTTAACCAGCCCACCAGGGTGACAAAAAAACTGTCAAATATCTCATCTCCATCAACTAGCATGAAGAAAAGCGGAGCAAAACATGTTCATCATATGGATGTGGATCTCTTAGCCAAAACAATCTTACCTTCCAGTAGTTTAAAGCGGAAGGTCTACTCAAATTTTAGCCGTATGTGTCTCCCTCAGGTTCTATTCCGGTGTTATTTATTTATTTATTGGTCAGGATAGCCGATAACCCCCTCTCCTCTGGTTTGTTTTGTTCTCTAAATGCCTCTGAGACTCTCAAATGCCCATCAGAAAGACCAGATGGATCTGAACACCGCCTGAATGCTGAATCGATATCTGAACATGGATCAAGACGCCCACGCTGCACTGCAGGGGAGACGGGATTATCCTAGTGTGGGCGGTCAGCAGGGAGAGCCCTCAGCTCCGAACTGGTGCTCCAACCGCAAGAACTTCGAATGCAGGATCAGCCGGTCCCAACATTGGATCACCTGCATCTTCACTGGGTTAATCGATTTGCTGGCTGCTGCAACACTAATTCACATTTTGAAAAAGTACAGTATCTCTACGCCAGAGCCTAATCTTGTACTTGTGGACATTTGCCGTCACTGAATTTTTATATTGTGTGCGTAAATATTTTAGGTGTAACGGCACATGTATTTGTACCAAACCGTCATGGTCCGTCTTGGTTCAGTCAAACGACGAATACTGTGAAAAGGGACCGATGAAGCCTGTTTTAAGTGAAGTTTCAGCTCAAAATCCCCCACAGATCATTTATCGTGAGTCAAATTCGCCTCTATTTGGGTGTGAGCGAAAACACGCCGCTTTTGTGTGTGTCCCTTTAAATGCAAATGAGCTGCTGCTCCAGAAGAGGGCGGAGCTTTAACAGCTCAACAACAACAAAGCTGGAGAATCTCACGCAGACAAAATGAGGAAAGTGTTCAAACTGATGGAAAGACTCAGGAAGAAGTTCCAACTTTTAGACGTTTCTGAACGGTTAGTGGATAAATTGATGTAGTTTCATTCAAGATATAGTTCATCTATAAATGAAAATTGTCATCATTTACTCACCCTCATCAAGTCTTAAAGTTTGTTTAATAAATACTATGTTGAATCAAATATAATATTTCTTTCTAAAGCTACATTTTGTAATGTCTATTTGATGCTTTTCTCATTTAACACAATAATGACTTTAAATGATCTTCTGGGGGTAAAAGCAGTCCGGCGTAAAATGACGCATCAACAACACTCGACTACAACAACTCTTCCTCTTCTCTAAAGCAGCCTGACATGGCCCCGCCCCCTTTGTCGAGTGTTCTCGGGGGCGGGGTTTATGTAAATTTGAGGGTTTGTGATGTCACAAACCCAGGAAGAAGCTCGTTATAGGATGTTTCCATTCCTCAGTCTCAGTTTTGTTCATGTCAAACTAAATATGGTTTTCTCTCTCGCTGTTTGTTCTTTTATAGTCAATATCCATTTACAACGTATGTGTGTATAGTATATAAAAAAAAGATATTGGAAATTAATGGTCATCAGAACTGGTTGGCAACGTTCTTCAAAATATGGACGTGGAATGACATGAGGGTGAGTAACCGATGACACTTTTCTTTCTTATAGACCATCTCTCTAAACAATAAGTTTTTATTGATTTTATGAAGTGAATCCTTTTAAATAAAATTAAGGTGACAAGTGAGGAGAGAAAGATTTGCTTTGTGTGCAGGTCTGGGCTCCTGTGAGCGAGCGCTCGCTCAGTAAACATGCCCACACCTCCGCTGAAGACTGAGTCAACAGCAGAACAGATGGAGAGATCCTGCAGGAGCGCTGCGGACCTGAATCGATGAAGAGAAGCTTCGGGAAGAGATCTGCAGTCTAAAAAGTGAAATGTTTGTGACTTTGCTTGAAGGAGAGTTAGTTGTGACATTGATCTACAATTCTAATGTTGTTTTTGTACTTTTTGCAACTTTTAGGCTTTGGAACAGTCACTGCAAGCTAAATTCCAACTTCCATCACGCACATTTCTATGCATTATTGAAGCGTTCAGTGGAACTTCATTGGCTTTTGTCACTTCTATCTGTACAGGATGCGTGTAGGCTGACAGGATTTGCTCATTTTTGGGAGCATCCATAAAATGAGAGGCTTAGTATACTAAATATCGTCTTTTAGCGAGGTTTGTGTGAGGATTTGATTAACTTTAAGACTCTGTATCAGTAAGAGTCAGTGTTGGCATTCATGGTCCAGGAAGAACCTTTAACATTCATGTAAACTTATTGGACAATGTTCTTTGCACTTAGAAAAACTAGTTGTTTTAAGAACTGTTCACTGAAAGGTACATTCAGGAGCCCAAAATGATCGCGTTTAGGGGTGGAAAATATCATTAACTTAAGCATTAAAACAATGGAAAAAGTTTGTTTGAGGGTTTGATTAACTTTACACACTTTAAATAATGGTTTATTGGCCTTTGTGGACTAAAGAAGGACCTTTAACATCCATGTAAACACATTTCTGCTCACATTCTCACCATTAAGATTTTTTTCATTAAGACACAGTGATTGGGTTAAATGTTTGCCCAACGTGCTGGGTGGTTTTATTTAACCCAACTATTGTGTTTCTTACTTAAAATGAACCCAAAGTATGTTGGAAGTGAACATTTATTAACGTTTAATGAATATTAAGCAATAAACGTATGTTGCCTCTATTAATTGTCTAATTTTTAATTTCCAACATATTTTGGGTTCATTTTAATCCAGACATAGTCATTTTTAAACAATAGTTGAGTTAAAACTACCCAGCACATTGGGTCAAATATTTAACCCAACTGCTGGGTTGAAACGACCCAATTTGCTGGGTTTGTCCATTTTCAACCCAGTGTTAAGAGAGTTAAGTTTAGGATTAAGGGATGTACTAATAAACAACCAATATCCTACTAATATATATGCTAATAATCAACTAGTTCATAGTGAGAATTGGACCCTAAACTAAAGTGTGACCAAAGTTCTTCACATGAAGAAAATCTGGCTGTTTTACTGAAAGATACTTTTGGGAACCCAAAAATATAGTTCTGCGGTTTATTTTTAAGAGTTTAGGGGTAGAAAATATCATTAACTTAAGCATTAAAACAATGGAAGTTAATGGAAAGTTTGTTTGAGGGTTTAAATAATGGTTTATTGGCATTTGTGGATTAAAGAAGGACCTTTAACATCCATGTAAACTTTCCTTTGGACACACATTTCTGCTCACATTCTCACCATTAACTAAGATTATTTTAACCCAATTCTGGGTTGAAACAATACAAGTTGGGTTGAAACTGGACAAACCCAGCAATTTGGTTGTTTTAACACAGTGATTGGGTTAAATGTTTGCCCAACATGCTGGGTGGTTTTATTTAACCTGACAATTGTTTAAAAATCCCTGTGTTTCTTACGTAAAATGAACCCAAAGTATGTTGGAAGTGAACATTTTATTAATATTTAATGAATATTAAGCAATAAACGTTTGTTGCTTATTAATAAATGTTCACCTTTTAATTATTATTGTCTCTATTAATTGTCTAATTTTTAATTTCCAACATATTTTGGGTTCATTTTAATCCAGACATAGTCATTTTTAAACAATAGTTGAGTTAAATAAAACTACCCAGCACATTGGGTCAAAAATTTAACCCAACTGCTGGGTTTGTCAATTTTCAACCCAGTGTTAAGATAGTTAAGTTTAGGATTAAGGGATGTAGAATATGATCATGAATGATAAAACTTTAATATATGCTTTATAAGTACTAATAAACAACCAATATCCTACTAATACACATGTTAATAATCAACTAGTTCACAGTGAGAATTGGACCCTAAACTAAAGTGTGACCAAAGTTCTTCACATGAAGAAAATCTGGCTGTTTTACTGAAAGATACTTTTGGGAACCCAAAAATATAGTTCTGCGGTTTATTTTTAAGAGTTTAGGGGTGGAAAATATAATTTAGCTTGGCATTAAAACAATAGAAGTGAATGGAAACGTGCAAGAACGCTACGACACGGGTTTGATGACATCTGAAATATTCATGTGAAGCAACAAATGGAGAAACGGAGGCCGGGAAGGACGGGGCAGGTTTGTTTTGCAGGAGCAGGCCTTTTGTAATTGCTTTGTTTATTGCCTCTTGGCTGCGTGCGACGGCACATATGAAATATTACCAGGATGATGATACGTCTCGGCCTAATTCAAAATTATGACAGCTTAAAGTGAGGCAGGGAACAGGAAGGGGGAGTTGGCTGGCTCCGCCGTCATACATAACAGCGGTCGGAGCGGATCCTGACCTTCAGGCCCACAGGTACGGCTAACGAGATTTCCAAATGATGACCTTCCGTAATAAATGTTTCGCCTGAACCTCAGCCATGCGCGGCGGTGACACTATTAGTGTTTAAAATGATGGCGACTTGAGTTGTGCTGTGAAAACTAATTACAGATGGGTAATTGTTTTATTTGTCTTGATGTTGGCGTGTGAGTAATGGCCGTGGCAAATGCATATTGGAAAATATGCCACATGCGAAGTCTAATTTTTTCTCATTACAGGATAAAAGCTCTCTGCGTCGGGATTCTGAGAAGTATATGTGCTGTAATTTTCTGCCATTTATCAGGCAACAAACAGTAAACAGGTCAATTTAACCATTACGATGTACTGTCACGTCACAGCTCTTCTCTCTTCTGTATGTTTATTTCATTGTACTTCCAGACAGATTTTCTCGACGTACATCTGTTTTCACCACTAGTCAGAAACTGTCATGGTCCGTTATATTGATTGTCAGCCTTCGAGACGTGGAGGAGATCCAGGAGACCTCAAAGTGTCCAGTCAGCACAGAGAGTTCATTGGATATGGGTAGAATATCACTTTTCCATTGGCAGTCACAGCGCTTGTGTGGCCGGTTTGGGTGGTCTGGGTGGTCATCGGAGCCCACTTTGCCTGTTAAAGCCATCTGATCGGCGTCTGAGTACCTCTTTGTGAGCTGTCTAGGTGTCTTTTAGTGATGGCTATCTTTGCTTTGCAATCAAGTATGTGCAATATGACCTTTAGAGACATGTCTCCGTTTGAAGATGAGGTTGAAACCGATGCTTGCATGGCTGCAGAAATGACCAGAAGCGCTCCTGACCACAGTGCAGCGTCATTGTTAGATTTTCTTAAGATGGAGTTAGACTGCTACTTCCTTTCGTTTGCCTTAAAGATGCACTTATGATCCGCTTTACAGAATATTAAACACAATTCATATTAATGAACTGTATTTATATTTCTTTTTATTTATTAATATTTTTTTTCCAATTATGGTTATTGGTGGAGAGCTCTTAAAATTGGGAATTTTTTTAATTTTTTTTTTTTTTATTATTATTTTTTTCCCCAATGACCGATTTTGATGGAGAGCTCTTAAAATTGGGTGTTTTTATTTTATTTTTTATTTATTTAATTTTATTTTTTTACTTTATTTTTTATTATTTTTTTTTAGATTTTTATTACATTATTTTGTGAATTTTTATTTATTTATTTTATTTATTTATTTATTTATCATTCAGTGTTCATTTATTAGTGATGAGAATAATATTTTATTTTATTTTATTTTATCATTTTTATTATATTTTGTGAATTTTATTTTATTTTTGATATATATATATATATATCAAAAATAAAATAAAATTCACTTAAATAAAATACATATATATGTATACACATATATATATATATATATATATATATATATATATATATATATATATATATATATATATATATATATATATATATATATATATTTTTTTTTTATTTTTTTTTTTTATTATATATTTATTTTTATTTTAAATAAGATCAACAGGAATACTATCTGACCGCTCCCTCCAGATATTATACACCACCTTGGATCAATTTGTCATACTTAAAATGACTCGGTGCACCATTAAATATTGGAGATTGATTTTTGAAAAAAAAAAAAACATAATAAAAAAGGAAGATTAATTTATCATCAGTGTCTTTGCAGTTTATTCACTGCACTTTTATGTGTCCTTCTATAAAGTAACATCAATGTAATCCTCACAGGAGTCTCGGAGCAATAATTTGCGAATATCATATCTATTTAACATAGTTAGCCCCAGCACTTCGTCTTCATGTAAAGAGCCCATGAGAAAATAACTGACATTTGTGCAAATAAAAGGCCTCATCTGTTGACAAAGCCTCTAATTGATGCTGAAACCCAAACCTCCAGCGCTCACAGTATGAGGTCTGAGCAGCCGAACGACGCTCAATATCCTCACAAAACTCTCCTCTGGTGGAAAACCAATGTACTCGTTTAAAACAAAGATTCTAGGCGTCTACAAATATGGCTGGAGAAAGATGTAACTTTTATATTGACGTCGATGTAAATGATGGATTTCATGTTGCTTCAGTGAGGTTTTACCCCTTACATTGAGAGGTTTCAGTGGCAGAACTGATGTGACATTTTATATATAAATAAATATATCTAAAAATAAATATATATAAATATAAAAATAAATACATGTATATATAAAAAATATATATAAATATATATATATAAATATATGAAATAAATACATATATAAAAAATAAATAAATAAATATATATAAAAATATATATAAATATATAAAATAAATACATATATAAATATATAAAATAAATACATATATAAATATATAAAATAAATACATATATAAATATATAAAATAAATACATATATAAAAATAAATATATATAAATAAATATATAAAAATAAATAAATAAAATATATATATATGTATTTTTTTTTTTCCCAGCTGACCCGCAGCCTATGAAATATTCAGGAGGTGTTGTGTTTGGGGACTAGCAGGTTATGTTTGTGAATTTCTGGGCTCTGTTCATTTCACACACAGAAAACGGTCGTCTCCAATCTATTGTATCTGTGAAATGAGCCTAAAAGTGTACAGAGGAAATAACTCTAATTATCCTCCTTTAAACAGTTTCTATACATTACGCTTTCAATAGTGTGTGTCAGTGTAAATAGGTACTTTTTTGCAGTTAATGATGATGGAGTTAATGACGTGAGTGGTTATTATTGATATGAAACATGTTGCTGTTGCTGTAGCAGTGTGGGCGGCTCGAACACAGACCGCCTGAATTAATTACAGACCGCTGTGTGTTCAGACTTTTAAAAGAATCATTTGAATTAGGTGTTGAGTATGACATTAACCTTGGAGAAGACAAGAAAATGAAGACCAAGATTAGGTGAGGGATTTTATAGCGAGGCATCTGTTGAGCTTCGTGGTTTTATGCCACATGTGAATGATGCCGTCTCCACAGACAGGCCCGATGAATTCAAATCAGTTTGGAAGTGATTTTACACGCTGCAGATCTGTGCCACACTCGCTTCACCTCGCCGTCACTCATCCTGTGCGGAACATTCCGGGTCTGATGTGAATATGTGGCTCCAGATGAGGGATTTGTTCAGACCGCACAAATAAACGTCAGACGACTGCAATGATCTTTCAGCTGAACAATCATGAAAGTAATTAATACCGCTGTGTGCTGAACGACACTGATTTGTTTGTTGCACAGATGTGTGGGTTATGACGTGTCTGTTAAAGCATGTGAATTGTTTTGATGGGGTTTTTCAGTTTCTTACATATGTTTATACTGTTTTTTTTTCTATTCATTCATTCATAGAAATTCATTCATTCATAGAAATTAATTAATTAATTCATTCATTCATTTATAGACGTTCATTCATTCATTTATAGACGTTCATTCATTCATTTATAGACATTCATTCATTCATTTATAGACATTCATTCATTCATTCGTTCATTGAAATTCATTCGTTCATTCATAGATAGACATTCATTCATTCATTTATAGATGTTCATTCATTCATTCATTCATTCATAGACATTCATTCATTCATTCATTCATTTATAGACGTTCATTACATTAATCAATTTAATATTAAATTCAATTCCTTTTTATTGTCATTGCATAATTTAATGAATTGTTTTGATGGAGTTGTTCAATTTATTACATATTTGTTTATACTGTTTTTTTTTCATTCATTCATTCATAGAAATTCATTCATTCATAGATAGAAATTCATTCATTAATTCATAGATAGAAATTCATTCATTCATTCATAGATAGAAATTCATTTATAGATAGAAATTCATTCATTCATTTATATACGTTCATTACATTAATCAATTTAATATTAAATTCAATTCCTTTTTATTGTCATTGCATAATTTAATAATTTAATTAGCAAATGATGTGTCTGTCAACATGTGGCTTTGTTTTTGTTTTTAGAGCTTTTATTATGAGTTTATTATTTGCATATATGTATATACTATATGTATATACTGTGTATGTGTATTTATATTCATATATATTTCACTTTATTTTATGTAATTATAATTCATTTATATTACAGTATGTGGCCTTGTTTTGATGAAGACTCTAAAGCACCCAAAACAGGAAATGAAATTAGAATTAAAAAAAATCATTGTGAAAAGTAACATGGTGTTCAAACCGCACGCATCCTAAAGTTTAAATGGGTTCAAATTGCTTATAGCGTTCTCTGATTCTTCACTTCATCTCCTCTCAATGGGTGGATTTATTCTTTAGAGTTTATTCCAACAAAATAAATTGATTCCAGAAACTCTGGCCCAGCATGCAAGAGTAACGTTGATGCATGGAGGGGAACTGAACAAACTCTTTTGTGCCATGTCTCTGTTTCAAATTGACTTTATCCATCCATCAGGATTTATGAACTTCCTGATGACAGGCAATAATATGAAGCATATTTGTTTTAATTCAGTGCCAGGAAACCCCATTTTTGTTGTAATCATAGTTAGCGCACAATGAATATAATGTGTGTTTGTATACGTGTGCTCGTGTAAGATCAAAAAAAGCCATAATCGGATAGCGAAAAGCTGCAGTACAGGCAGCTGAGCCACTTAGCTTATTGCTTTCACATCCAAGATATATACAAGAAAAGAAAAAAGGAGCATGCTAACAAGATGCTAAAAATAAATGCTGTTGAGATATCAAATAAATCTGTGTGCTCATTTTCTAAAAGCATTATCTTGAAGCCTATTACTGTTGAATGCTGCTCACTTATGAAACCTTGTCATTGCTTTTCACAAGGTTGGGTTCACTTTCCTAAAACCAATCCAGTGAGGAAGAAGTTTTCAGAGGCAGCATGCACACTTGTGAGGGTTATGGAGGGAGAAATTCTCCTGGCAATACTTGTTTCATGTGTTCGACTGGTAAATCATGCTGTTGTATTTGCATTTACAACATTAAGAATTTTGCATATTATTGCGCCTTTGTAGTTTGTGTTAATATTAAGGGGATAATATTAAACCCAAAAGTCTTTCTCACCTTTGTCATTCCAAATGTCTGGATTGCTTTCTTTCTTCTACTGAATATTTGGAAGAAATTCGATAAGCAGGTATTTTGGATTTTTTGAAAACTACTTTTGCAAACTAGTGCATCGCCTGATCACAACCAAACCAGTGCAGAAAGATTCTCAGGAGTATGCCTGATAATAATTATTGAAAAAAAGTAGAAATTTCAATCGACGTCCGCGAGGGGCCGCCGAAACATTCAAAGTGGGTGTAGCCACTTTTACTAAAACTGCTATAACTCGTGATCGGATTGAGAGAATTTCACCAAATTTGGTGCACTTATAGGCACTTGGTCTGTGATCACATAAACAAAGAATGCTGTGACTGGCCACTTGGTGGCGCAATAAAATGAATTTTTAAAAAAAAAACTTAAAAATGGCTATCGCTACACAACAGTCTGTCCAATTGATTTGAAAATTAGCATGATGTATTTGTCCACAATTGTTTTCAAGGACATTAGCATATCTCAAAAAACATGGCTCCAAAAACAACTTTCCTTCTAGGACCACAGCTGTTCGTTAAATGTTGGAAATTATTTCAAAAAACAACTTTAGCCAAGTAGTTCTATTTTTGGCTCAACTGGTAAAAGCTTACTGGTAAAACAATACCTTTTTACACGTGCTTAAAGGCCTTAAAGGCTCTTGAACTCTGATAACCGCAGCTATATTTTGTAATTGTGTTCATGCTTCAAATGCAATGAGTGCATGATGTGTCAGAATTCATGTCCTTGACGCACTATAAAATATGTCCAAGTTCCAAACTTTGCAAGCTCATTATTATCAAATAAAAGTTGCTGTCGACTCATGCACTCGCCAAACACTCGTCTTTGTCCCGGTCTTTCCGAAATCATATCCGTAATCTGATAGGGGAGGATCAATCGAAATGGATCGTACTTTCGAGACAGTTAAAACAGTCTTACTCTTGAACGGAGATCTTCTTTCATAAAGAAACTCGGCTAGTTGAAATCAATATCGGAGGCTCCGCTTCTTTCTGTTGGGTGGTGGTTGTCCTGCGGCGCATCCTATAAATGTTTACTTCGCCTTCCCTCTTTATTTGGCCTAATGAGCAGACAAGCTCAACTTTAATGGCTCAATACTTGATCTTCACCTGACCTCCCTCCAGCCTATTGTGATGCCGTTCCTCCAACAAAGAGATGCTAATGTCGGGGGCACAGCATCTGTGTAGCGCCAGGCACCTGCTTTAGCTATAGCGCATTGACAGCTTGGCTAGATTTCAATAACGGATCCATACAGCCGTCCTGGCTCACTCCACAGCAGGACCCCATATTGATGCTCTTGTGTTCTCATGCTCAACACAACAGATTGCTCTTTAGAAGTCATTTCCTATGGCTTTTCCTTAACTATTTAGATGTAAAGAACATATAGATCTATAAGAACTGCAATGTCTGTGAGTGTGATCGCGATGTAGTCAAAACCAAACAGATGTTTTGTTCGTTTTTGGCAGAGAATCTGAGGCATGAGCTGCACAGGCTCTGCCCTTTTCTGGAAAGGGGGCGGGGAGCAGCAGCTCATTTGCATATAAAGACACGCACAAACGTTATTGCATGCTCTCAAAAATTGATGTGTATATAAATGATTTGAGGTATTTTGAGCTGACAATTCAGACACATCCTGGGGACACTAGAGACTATTACATCTTGTAAAAAAGGGGCATAATCGGTCCGCTTTAAACAGTCTTTGTCCTCTGTCAGCTGTGTAATTGATTGCGGCCTTGTGGGTGAAAGGGCGTAAATGTCCCATGAGTCTCTGCAGTGACAGCGAAGGTGTCTGTCCTCTGGTAATGGCAGATTGGAGACAGACGCTAACATTTCGAAGATGCAAAGTCTCTGGTGACCTAATGCGAGGTGGAAGGAGAGAAAGAGTGATAGAGGATGATGGGGAGGGGAAGAGAGAAAGAATGCCTTTGGGTGTTCTCATGTTTCACAAATATTGTCGTTGTGACCCTCACGGTATCCCAGCCTCATGTTTCAGCTCAGCTGAGCCGTGTCGGCTGACTGTGGACAGATGTGACGTTTGTGTTGATTAATATTCCCGTCACTCTCTTTTGTCACTATATGGTTTTATGGATGCGGTGGAAAGGACGCTCTTATTAGGATCTCTATTTTTCATTTTAAATTGGACAAATTACTGAATTATCAATCTTTTTTTCTTGTTCTACCCAATATATAATATTGACAGGGCTAGTATCAAAAAAATCCTTAGTGTTGAGGTGTCTGAGACCATAAAGAGACCGTCTAAATTGAAAGAGATTTACAGAACATTTTTATGCAAACTGTCTACAATGGAAACTAATGGTGTGTATGATGTGCTTTAACCCCAGAGGACATTTTTTGCTGCACATCTCTGGCCAAATACCCTCTCTGCAAAAGTTGGGTTGGGTTTTGCTTAATGGTGTATAACGGGGTTTGTAGAGCAGAGATCATGCAGGCTGTAATATCTCGAGATTGATGGGATTTGATTTGAGGTCAAGAACGATTATTTAACACCGGTTACTAACTGCTTAATCATGGTTAAAGAAAACAGTAAGTTTTATTTGGCAGGAGCTTCCGCTTAAGCTGGATCAAGTATGGTAGAGTTGCGCCTGATTTATTTTGATGATTTTATGTATATTTTATGACTGTGTGATGTATTTCATATGGTTTTCAAAAGAATTGCATGATGATGGAACATGAAATCTGTGTTTCCCCTATCCTGATCAAGCCAGCTCTAGAACAGATTGTATGCATTCATTTTCCTTCCACATTCCTAATATAATTCCATGTCTTTCCGGGTTCAATCAATCCCCATTTCTGGTGCTACTGACAGAGGAAAGTGATTTGGAGAGTGAACTCTCATCTATTGCCGCTGTTATCCACACTGTACCTCTGTTTCACCCCTTTATGATGGACCGGTCCCCTCGCCGTCTACCGGGAAAATTTCTGTCAGATTTGATTATGTGGGCTGGCAATAAGAGACTGCTTTTGACCTCCAGGACCCTGCTCACTTTTTAACAGGCAAGTGTAGTGGACAGCCCTCGGAGAGTAATCAGTGTCAAATGAACCGTTGATAAATGTGTTTGGCTCTCATTTGAGAATCTGTCATGGAAGCTCACATGCAGAGGAGTCCAAATCTCTTTCCAGCTCCGCAGAGAAACACCAGGAGAGCTGCCTGCCAAGACCTCCAAGACCTTACTGTTTTCAGCTTTGCGGTTTTTCACGTTGCTAGGTGATACACACACTCACACACACTGACAGGTTTGTTTTGCTATCTTAGTGAGGACTCTCCATAGGTGTAATGGTTTTTATACTGTACATTCTGTCCCCCTACACTACCCCTACCCCTAAACCTACCCATCACACAAAATGTTCTGCATTTTTACATTTAATAAAACATTGTTTAGTATGTTTTTAAAGCTATTTGAAATATGGGGACACAATGTCCTCATAAAACATGTTTACGTCGTAATACCGTCCTCATAAAACAAACACACACACTGAATGAAACACACACACTCCCCTTGCAATTGCTAGATTTCAACTCTCTCAATTGTTTTAAAAAGTCAGAATTGTATGATATAAACACAGTTATAAAGTCAAAATTGCGTTATAAAAACGTGCAATTCTTTTTTTTTTTTTTTTTTTTTTTGCTGTTGTGAGTTTATATCTCACAATTCTGACTTTTTCTCTCAAAATTGAGTAACTCAGAATGGCAACTTTATATCCCGGAATCCTGCGAAAAAAGTCAGAACCTTTTTTTTCGTTACATACTTATTAGAATTCCAAAGTATTTATATTGTTACAAAAATTGGGTAACCTTACGAAATACGTTACAAATTACTTTTTAAAGCATGTATTTTGTAATCTGTAGTGAAATACATTTTAAAAGTAACATACCCAGCCCTGAATATGTATATATAATTTATTTCTCTAGTGAACTAACATGCTGTGGACACTAAATGACTCACCTGAGGTAAATGTAATGCTGAGATATTATTCTCAAGCTGTTTTATTGATGCTTGGGAGATTACACGTCAACATATCTATGTGTAGATCGTCTGTTCTTCTTCTGCACTTTTTCCTGTTGTGACGGTAAGCAAACACTGTTGCATTACCACACATGCCCCCTTCTGGACTGGAGTGTGAATCGCCTGTGACTGACTGTATGAACCGAACTGTGACGAACTGTTTTGAAGTTTTTCTGCTTAAAGAGTCTGTTATATCGGTCATTTGAGGACTAGCAGTGGGTTTTGTGAAGGGATCTAGTATTTCTTTGACGGTATTGTAACTTCTTTACAGCACACAGTCTGTTAACCACGTGATCCCTGTAGAAATCTCATCACACGTGTAACTACATGGTGTCTTCTTTCATCACTCTTCTGATCTCTGCGTGTCTGTTAGCTGCTCTTGAGCTTAAAGTCAGTCACTTTATGAGCTCAACAGTGAGTGTGCATCTGTAGTACCGCAATATGCTATTGCTTTTAAATCATGTATTATGTATAATCTTACAAATTGAAGGTGTTGCTTTGGCGCCCACAGAACCATAATTTCATAGTTGTGTATTCATATATTCATATTTGGGTGACTGTTTGATTAAAGATACTTTTGAATACTTGAAATGTTGAAAAATGTCATTTCACACTGTTTTGCATTTACATTTGAACATTTATCACATGTTCTGGAATACAGATTCGCTCGTGGCCTTGAAGTAGATTTTGATATAATGTCATGCAAAGACATTTTCAGTTTTTAGAAAATTGGCTTTTGATTTACTATACGATGTTGGCTAGCCAATTTAACTATCAATTTATAAATTTGTAAAATGATCTTAGTTCCTCTAATTGAAGTATCATCCATTTCACTATTGTTTAAAAGGTCGTATATCTATCTATCTATCTCTATCTATCTATCTCTATATCTATATCTATATCTATCTATCTCTATCTATATCTATCTATCTATCTATATCTATCTCTATCTATATCTATCTATATCTATATCTATCTATCTCTATCTATATCTATCTATATCTCTATCTATCTATCTATATCTATCTATCTCTATCTATATCTATCTATCTATCTATATCTATCTCTATCTATCTATCTATATCTATCTATATCTATATCTATCTATCTATCTCTATCTATCTATCTATCTCTATCTATATCTATCTATATCTATCTATCTATCTCTATCTATATCTATCTATCTATCTATCTATATCTATCTATCTATCTCTATCTATCTCTATCTATCTGGCTTCACAAGAATTAGCTAAAATCTTTAATAAAATAAATAAATAGAAAACAGTTATTTGAAGTTGTAATAATATTTCCCGATATTACTGTTTTTACTATATTTTGATCAAATGAATGCAACCTTGGTAAGCATAAGCATTTCAAAAACATTTAAATAATCTTGCATATCATTTGAACAATTTTATTTTAATATAGACATCATTTTTCCAAAAACTAAGTTTCAATGTAATTCATTTTGTGTTCTATTCTATTCGGTTTAAGAATGCTCAAGTTCAGTAGCTTCAAGACGTTAGATGATATGAAACTCGAGAGCATTATTAGAACCTGATTCCAAAAAGTATCCTGAAATGTAAGCATAATTCCTTTGTGGTCCAGCCTGTCATGTATTTCATTAAGATGCCATTATTGCCTCTGCAGCCTGACTCCACTCTGTCAAGCTGTAGGGCCGACTGACAGAGAGCCCCTCCATCTATTGATGTGTTTATTCCCCTGTTAGCTCTCGGTCGTAGATGGAAAAATAATTTGTTTTGTGAGAGTAGGAAGGCACTTGCTAATGGCGGAGTGTGTGTGGGCATTCAGCATAGTGCTTTATGACCTCATAACTGGACGAGATGTGCTTCAGTGATTAGAATCACACCAGCACAAGACTTTTGAAATGTTGTATTAGACCGCTGACCATTTGCTTATTTTATCTCGATTCTGTGCAGTCGCGTTCACAATCTTGGAGGCACGTTTTTATTTTTCTCGCCGCTAGCTTCCATTAAAGTCACCAGAAATCAAAACAACCCTAATTATGTGCATGTTCCTCATTGCGAATGATTCATCGGTGCATGTTATTCCAAAAAACGTGGTTTGATTTTGAAGTCTTCAATCAAAATGTAGTAAATTGCTGTTGAAAACAACATTAGAGTGATGCTTTCTTAGTAAAATGGGTAAAATTCACGTTGACTATAATTTCAAACATGTCTTATAACTACGGAGTCCCTAAAGGGACATGGTGATGGAAACAATATGACACATAGGAGGGATAAAACTTATTTTTCACTCTGCAAAAATGCTTTTCTTGTCTTGTTTCCAGTCTTAAAATGCTTAAAGCAAGATGAATTTACTAGACGAGCAGAATGCATGAAATATTATAAATTAAACTAAATTAAGTTGGCTGTTCCCCGTGAGCATTTTTGGTTACATTTTATTTTAAGGTGTCAGTATTACAGTGTAATTATACATTTCAGTACTGAATAATGACAATTAACTGCATGTACTTACTGTAGGGTTAGGATGAGGATTAATTGCATGTAATTATGCATAATTTCTAGTTATGTTACATGTATTTACTGTAGTGATATGTAACAATGACACTGTAAAATAAAGTGTTACCGCATTTTTTTTATCATTTTCACAAAATTTTAGAATATTTTGTTGTAGGAATGTCTGAAAATGCAATATAGCAAAAGAATAGATTATTAAGAATAGATATTTTTTTTAAATCAACACTTGAATATGGTTTTCATAAAAGCAACATTTTGAGCAAAAAGCTGAGAAAATCGTGTTGTTGTCAAACACTACATCTGGATCAGAACGGTCCTATCCTTCGTCCTGGGTCGACATTTCACTCAGTAAATTTAGGTGGTTTTGATTTATATGCTGTTCAATGTTTGACGTTATTTTACATATGCATAAGATTACGTATGCTATTGCTTATTTCTACTACTTCGCCTGTGTTTTGATCAGGAGATTCAGAGAACGCTTTGGCTTCCTGTCGCAGAAGTTTTGCATTCGCTCAAGAAACTTTGCATTCGCTTGCAAAGAACAGGGGAGCGGAAAAGAATTGTAAAATTTTTTTCCTCCCATCTCATAGTTTTTCAATCACCATGCATGTTTTATGTAAATAAATATCAAAATTTATGGACTTTTTTCTCTTTTATACCGAGGTGTCCCTGGATCTTCTGAGCATGGTCTATGATGCTTTTATCTATGAGCGAATGTGGAGAAATGGACTGTTCTGAGCGCAGCTCTCTAAATGAAGATTAATGCGGGAATTTGAGTTCAAGGTGATATTTTATTTGGTATTAGCCTATCAATTTGCTAATGCAGAACTTTGGTGAGTTGCTCCAAAGAACAAGGTGACAGCTGTTGGAAATGGATATTGATTATAAAAGGCTGCTGGGTTTTCTTTTTACTTTTTTCTCCCCTTTTATCTTTGTCTTTCTCTTTTTGTCATGCTGTAATGTCTTATGCAGCGCAAAGCATGATGGATGGCCGAAACAGATTTCAAGGCTTCGCGTCAGAAGCGCACTTTTGAGGATACCTGATCGAATTTCAGCCCTCTTTTCTGTGGAATCTCTTGGATATCATTATTGATTTTCAACCTTGGCCATGAAAATGGACCTGTGCACAAATAACTGAATAAAAATAGAGTCTGGTTTAAATATTTCCTTTTAGGGCAATATAGGATTGCCACATGGGACTGCACATCTAAAATCATAGTATCATTCCCATATGTAGTTAATTACGTGTGGTTTTGGTGTTGGCACACCTCTGTAGTGGACCTACATTTGGGTGTTTCTTCAGCTATGGAGACTTTTAGAAATTATGTGTTGATTACATGTTGTTTGCACATCAGTTGTTAATTGCATATTGATTACATGTTGTTTACACATGAAAAATCTTTGTGCATGATCTGCACACAAACAAGCAAACAATACTCAATCTGCACACAAACATGTAAACAACACGCAATCTGTAAACAACGCTCAATCTGCATGTAAACAGCACGCAAACATGTAAACGACACGCAATCTGCACGCAAACATGTAAACGACACGCAATCTACACGCAAACATGTAAACAACACGCAATCTGCACGCAAACAACATGTAAACAACACACAATCTGCAAGCAAACATGTAAACAACACGCAATCTGTAAACAACGCTCAATCTGCATGTAAACAGCACGCAAACATGTAAACGACACGCAATCTACACGCAAACATGTAAACGACACACAATCTACACGCAAACATGTAAACAACACGCAATCTGCACGCAAACAACATGTAAACAACACACAATCTGCACGTAAACATGTAAACAACACGCAATCTGCACGTAAACATGTAAACAGCACGCAAACGACACGCAATCTGCACGCAAACATGTAAACAACACGCAATCTACACGCAAACATGTAAACAACACGCAATCTGCACGCAAACATGTAAACAACATGCAATCTACACGCAAACATGTAAACAACACGCAATCTACGCGCAAACATGTAAACGACACACAATCTACACGCAAACATGTAAACAACACGCAATCTGCACGCAAACATGTAAACAACACGCAATCTACATGCAAACATGTAAACAACACGCAATCTACACGCAAACATGTAAACAACACGCAATCTGCACGCAAACATGTAAACAACACGCAATCTGCACGCAAACATGTAAACAACACGCAATCTACATGCAAACATGTAAACAACACGCAATCTGCACGCAAACATGTAAACAACACGCAATCTACATGCAAACATGTAAACAACACGCAATCTACACGCAAACATGTAAACAACACGCAATCTGCACGCAAACATGTAAACAACACGCAATCTACGCGCAAACATGTAAACGACACACAATCTACACGCAAACATGTAAACAACACGCAATCTGCACGCAAACATGTAAACAACACGCAATCTACATGCAAACATGTAAACAACACGCAATCTACACGCAAACATGTAAACAACACGCAATCTGCACGCAAACATGTAAACAACACGCAATCTGCACGCAAACATGTAAACAACACGCAATCTACATGCAAACATGTAAACAACACGCAATCTACACGCAAACATGTAAACAACACGCAATCTGCACACAAACATGTAAACAACATGCAATCTGCACACAAACAACATGTAAACGACACGCACACAAACATGTAAACATGAATTTGCGTGTATGTGAATGCCTGGTGTTCCATAGTTAAAGACGTCCATCTAGCGTTCTAGCGAGGTCCAGGTAAACGCAAGGTCTAGATATTAAAAGTGTCATTTATTTTGACTTGAGCAGAGATTTTGTCAAGCGCAAGATGCTGAAAGACGCGAGACGCCAGCGCAGTGGTTAAGCCTGTCTAGCGCATTTAAACTGAAAAACAAAAAAAGCAGCGCAGTGGAATGGAAAAACGCCTTCTGTGTGAAGAGTGGCAAGAATAAAACAGACCTACGAACACACAGATTTACTGCGTGTCAGCCAACTCCAGGTTCTCTTGTGCTGTAGCTGATGTCTTTGTGTATTCAAGGTTGAACTCCAATATTTGATGAGTATTTGTATCCTGAGTTTATGGTCTCGTATAACAGCATGTGTCTTTGTTTGTGTCAAAAAAACGCCTTGCGTTTCTTTCGCAGTATTACACTCGGCTGTTCTTGCCATATTTCGGCAGATGCGAGTCTGTCTCCTCATCTGCATCCCAGCTGTGAGGCGTCCTCTTATTTAATTGACTTTGACGTGGTGCTCCAAACACACAGAAACCCAGCAAACCAAACAGCTCCCTGAACTCAATCAAAAACGCTTCTGATCATCATTTTCATATTCGTTCTTTTTTATATTCACAAATTAATATTTGCAGATGTTTCTTTATCAGAATATTATTGTGCATCCATTACCATATGATATGCAGACTGGGTTTGGAAGTGTATTAACCCTATAAAGCCTACTGTATGAGATTTACTACATGCCTTCGGTCATCTGGTTGATCATTTATACTTTTAGTATAATTCTAGAAATATCCACCATCGGGTCATTGCTGTGAAATCTTTACTGATTTTTGTAAAGTAAACGCTAATAATTTTTATATTAATCATATTTGAAGATGAACACTTACTGGGCTGAAGCAACTTCAGGTTTTAGGGGAAAAAAATGTTAAAATATGAATATCAAATATGATGCAACAGGCTTTTGAGTAACATCTGTCAATCATCATTGTGTTGCATTGCATTGATTTTTCCTAACTGAGTATGAGCTCATATTTTGGGATATACTGTATATAGCACCCCCCCCCCCAAAAAAACAAAACAAAAAAAAAAACAAAAACAAAAACAAAAAAAAACATTTTGTAAAAAAGACCATCATTTCATGTTGAAGGCATTACAGGGTTAATGATTTGCTACTTATTGCAATATAAACGAGGAAATGAATGGTTAAAGGTTACGTTCAGCTCACAAGAAGGACAAATACACCCGCATTGTCACTAACTGTAATCCATTGATGGGCCAAATTAATTTAACCCTTTAACCATCGATCAATAGGATTGATTATGATAATCTCATCATTGGTAAAAGGTCAAAGGTTAAATGAGTTTAAAGACCGGTCAAAAGCATTTAACACTCTGATTGATGCGCCGGATCTGTCTTTAGGAGGGTTTCTAATTAACATGTCCTTTTGCAGATATCCATAAAAATGATGTTTCAAAAGCCCGTACGCCAAGAACGGTTAGCGTGAGTCTGTGTGTTCATATTTATACCGTACTGTATCTTCCCAAAATCATGCTGACATTTGGAAAAATGTCCACGTGAACCCGTCTAAGTCTCTGAGATACCAGAATATCAAGATATGCTTGATGTGACAGACGTGTTAGGCTGAACTGAGACAGCGTTCATGACGGGGTACTTACTGTTGACATATTGAGGGCAGAGGAGGAGATGTCTGCTGTCAGCACTGACTGACTGTTTCGAGACGGGCCTTGTGTGAAAAAAGTCCGATAAGAAACTCTCACATTTTCCCTCAGAAGTGCAAGAATGCAAAGTTTGCCCTTGAAACCAAAGTCAACCAATTTTGTCAGCCTTGTTGTTCAAGGCTCAAGCGTTGATTGCATTATCGGAGGCAAGCAAAGCAGTCCGTAGCTTTTTAAGGGGACCTATTTTGCCCCTTTTTACAAGATGTATAATGTCCCCAGAAAGTGGCTGAAGTTTCAGCTCAAAATACCCCATTTATTATACCATGTTGCAAATTTCTCGTTTTATCATTTAAAATGTCAAAACCACACAAAGTTCTGTCTGTCTGTGAACGTAAACAGCAGGGACAGAAATCACGTGTGTTTATTAGATTCCCTTCAAAAATCGAACGAATCCACTGCGTCTTCAGCGGCTCAGATGTCGGGAATAAATGAAGACTGTTATGTTCACTCTCACATCCAACAATCGCTCACCAGACATTCGTGTCGCTACGGCTGACGAGACGATGGCGGACGGTGTACAACTTGCTCAGGGCGGGGCTATGCTAATACGGCAGTGTCCGTCAGCAGTCGTGGGCGGGGCCTGAGCAATGATGTCACATTGTACTACGATTGCACGCTTGTTTTATGGTGATTAAAAAAGAAGTAGGTGGATTTTTATCATCATAGGCTGGTTGTGTACACACAGTTATGTTCAAACACCATGTAAAAGTGAATTTTTGCATAATAAGTCCCCTTTCAAAAATGAGCAGGTATACTAAATGTGGCATGTGGGAAATTCAGGCTGTCCTTGGGCCTGATCGAGTCTTTTATTGCTGCGTTAGTTCGCCTGTAGCGCAGGGAGGCACTAATTAAGGGTTCATTTAATTTCCTGAATCAAACAGAATTTGTCAAACACTGCTGTACGAAGCCCTGTGGTCCTCAAAGTTAATGCTGCAAGTCACAAAACACTATTCAGCAGATTTTAAAACAAGGTGTTATACGTTTAAGTGTCTATGTTCTCCGTTTTTTAACTTGCAATGCTTAATTGTCCTCCCAAAGTGCCGAAACCAGGCATCATTAGATCAGGACGGCTTTGATTCAGTTCATCTTTCATCCAACAATGAGTATGTGCTTCACATCTGCTCTCTGATTAGGGTCGAATGTTTCGCGTTTTTGACCTTGAGTGGTTAAATAACTTTCCTTTCAGAATGTTTTATCTGAATGTCCCACATGAATGCCACAATATAAAATGTTTTCATTAAGAGAGTTCGACACACATGTTGGGTTAAAAAAACAACCCAAGTTGGGTTAAATATGGACAAACCCAGCGGTTGGGTTAAATGTTTGACCCAAACTGCTGGGTAGTTTTATTTAACTCAACTATTGTTTAAAAATGACTGTATTTCTTGCTTAAAATGAACCCAAAGTATGTTGGAAATTAATTTATTAATAAGTTTAACAAATGATAATTTATAAACTTTTATTAAATTGCTTATTAATAAATGTTCACCTTTTGATGATTATTGTTGTCTCTAGTAAATATTTTGTGTTCATTTTAAGTCTGCCATACAGTCATTTTTAAACAATAGTTGAGTTAAATAAAACTACCCAGCTGGCTTTTCAAACATTTAACCCAACTACTGGGTTAAAACAACCCAATCCTTGGGTTTATCCGTTTTCAACCCAGCATTTTTTTTTTTAGTGTATTAATAAAGTAATTTAATAAATGATCATTATATTATTATTATTATTATTATTAAACACATTAATTGTCTGATTTCTAATTTCCAACATATTTTTGGTTCATTTTAAGCAAGCAAAACAGTAATTTTAAACAGTTGAGTTAAATAAAACTACCCAGCTGGGTTTTCAAACATTTAACCCAACTACTGGGTTAAAACAACCCAATCCTTGGGTTTATCCATTTTCAACGCAACTTGGGTTGTTTTTAACCCAACATTTTTTTTTTAGTGTATTAATAAAGTAATTTAATAAATGATCATTATTTTATTATTATTATTATTATTATTATTATTATTATTAAATGCATTAATTGTCTGATTTTTAATTTCCAACATATTTTTGGTTCATTTTAAGCAAGCAAAACAGTAATTTTAAATAGTTGAGTTAAATAAAACTACCCAGCAGGTTGGTCAAACATTTAACCCAGTCAATTTTGTCTTTTTAGAGTTTTAGCTCAATTTTCTTTATATGTAATTTCATTCATAATAGTTGAATAAATGAATAAACTGCATCGTATCACTGTGGCTCCACCAGGTTGCTTATGAAAATTTTAAGGCAAAAATAAAACCATTTATAAATTTGTAGTTACGATTGGGTTTTATAAATAACTGCAATACTTGCGCTATTCATGCAAATGTGCAAACACACATTGTTTTCTTTTTCAGCTCAAAAGTACTGAAATCCGAAGCCACGTGCTGACATTCCCATCGTGAGGGTTGCGGGAACCGTCCTCAAACCTGTGATTGATCTTTATTCGTCCTTAACAGGCACAAAAACGCACTCCGCGTTTAATGCAGCGCTCCCAAAACTGCCTTAAATTGGTTATTGATTTGTATTTTTCAGAAAGCGACAGTGCATCCGCTTTAGTCAACAGCTTGTGACATTTGTTTTCACAACAGCCGTGAACACGCATCCAAAAATGCGACCTAAAAAAGATAATGACGACCATACACTCCAACACGAGCAGGAAATAGTCAATCTGAGAGCTTGTTCAGATCTGATACAATCACAGCTTTCAATAATGGCAAACACATGTTTTTTTTTACAGCAGCACGACACGCCGAATTCATTTCCTCTGTGTTTTTGCTCTGTAATTCAGCAGTCCTGCGATCTGTTTTCATAAAGAAACATCTCCAGTTTCAACACTGAGATGCACTGTACTGTACAGTCACATGGCCAGTGTCCAGCCGTTGTAGACGTCCATCTGTGAGGATAATGCGTGTTGCGCGCGGTCCAAAAGTATTTGGAAGACGCGATAACTCCATACTGGATTCTCATAAACTGTGAAATATTGATTTGCAGATCGTAAATATTCCGACAAGCTTAAATCTTAAAGATATATTGTACGTTATGACCACGAGTCATTGGGATTTAAATCCGTTAGCTGTCTTTGATCACGAGCAGGTTTTATTCCCGAGTCTTTATGGTGGCCTCGGGCCGCCGGAGACCTCTGGACCCCGAGAGGAGGATTTTTGGGGAGGCTGAAAAAGTTCATTGGGAGACGCTCCGGCTCCAGGCAATACAGAACTCACAGGAGAATATAATGGAAAAGAGAGAAGAGATCGCTGACTCAGGATGAGATGCAACGAGTAGAATAATAGAGAGAGAGAGATTTATGTTTGTGTTTGCGTGCCTGTCTCGGTGACCTACATATCTTGAAAACGCTGTACTAAAGCGAAGATGAAATCTTCAATGTAATGACTAGATTTACAAGGATGGTTCAAGCGAAAGTGAAAGTCTGTCATCATTTACTCGCCCTCATAATATTTCAAACCCGTATGACTTTTTTTTCTTTTGTGTAACGTTTCATTGGCGCTCGCTTGTCTTGTAACCGTGTGTGGGGTTTTGAAGGATGTGAGGGTGATTAAATGATACCATCCGTGTAAATCCAGTTATATTTTAGAGAAGATTTCTGGTGAATTATTTAAGGCACACAGGGGTTAGATGCTGATATTTACACCAATACTGGGATGGATGGATGGATTGAAGGAATGATGGAACCATTCAAACCGGATCATCCATCCAAGATCTTCACCTGGAGACCACAAGCACACATGATATACACACAAAAATCATTGCTACATGAAAATGCATTAGACTTACACTCATAATCACTATAAGTGCATGTGACGCGCTAAAATAAAGTGTCACTCGTTTGTGATGAAGCTCAGGCCGTATGTCCACTCTCGGACCACCGCTGGTTATCATTTCCATCTCAATAGCTTCAGCGTTACAGTCCTGATGTTATCACACCAGCACAACCGCTTCCTCACACACGAGAATCGACACACAGCGCTGGGTATGTTACTTTTAAAATGTATTTCACTACAGATTACAAAATACATGCTTTAAAAAGTCATTTGTAATGTATTTCGTTACATTACTCAAGTTTAGTAACTTAATCTAAATACTTTAGAATACTTTGGAATACTAATAAGTGTGAAACAAACACAAAAATTTCGAGTTTTTATCTCACAATTCTGACTTTTTCCCTCACAATTGTGTGATATAAAGTTGCAATTGTGAGTTATAAAGTCAGAATTATGAGATATAAACTCACAATATTGAGAAAAGTCCGAATTATGAGATATAAACTCACAATATTGAGAAAAGTCAGAATTATGAGATATAAACTCACAATATTGAGAAAAGTCAGAATTATGAGATATAAACTGACAATATTGAGAAAAGTCCGAATTATGAGATATAAACTCACAATATTGAGAAAAGTCAGAATTATGAGATATAAACTCACAATATTGAGAAAAGTCAGAATTATGAGATATAAACTTGCAATATTGAGAAAAGTCAGAATTATGAGATATAAACTCACAATATTGAGAAAAGTCCGAATTATGAGATATAAACTCACAATATTGAGAAAAGTCAGAATTATGAGATATAAACTCGCAATATTGAGAAAAGTCCGAATTATGAGATATAAAGTCGCAATATTGAGAAAAGTCCGAATTATGAGATATAAACTCACAATATTGAGAAAAGTCAGAATTATGAGATATAAACTCACAATATTGAGAAAAGTCAGAATTATGAGATATAAACTGACAATATTGAGAAAAGTCCGAATTATGAGATATAAACTCACAATATTGAGAAAAGTCAGAATTATGAGATATAAACTCACAATATTGAGAAAAGTCAGAATTATGAGATATAAACTTGCAATATTGAGAAAAGTCAGAATTATGAGATATAAACTCACAATATTGAGAAAAGTCCGAATTATGAGATATAAACTCACAATATTGAGAAAAGTCAGAATTATGAGATATAAACTCACATACTAAATTCACAATTGCAAGACAAAAAGTCAGTATTGCAAGTTTATATCTCCCAATTGCAAATGCAAACTCACAATTGTGAGGGAAAAAAAAAAACAAATTGTGAGAGAAAAAAAACAAATTGTGAGAAAAAGTTGCAGTGACGAGTGAATTATAAAATGACTCACAAAACATAAACAGTCGTGGATCATCAGGTCATGACAGGACAGTTCAGTTCAGACTGTTGGGCAGTTTTTTTTTAATAAATTCAGTCATTTTGTCTTGTTCAGGACAGAACTAAATAAAAATAACATTTTTATGATCCTCTTAAAAGTATTAAAATGTTGATGAAACTTAACTCCTCTTTTTCAGACGGTCAGAGTCAGAGAATCACCAATCGCTGTTTAAATGACATTAAAACTCAAAGTAATCACTTTGGTAATCTAAAACACTTTTCAGATGTAACTGTAATCTGATTACCACCCATTTAAAATGTAACTCTAATGAAATACAGAACTTGTATTTCGTTACTCCTCAACCCTGTCGACACCACAGTGTTCCTGTTTACCGTGACAAACACTCAATACATGCAAACACGTCTCATTCAAACAGCTGAAGTCGGAGAAAGCACCTGACTCAGATTCTCACACATAATGGACGTGTTTTCTGGCTCGTCTATTCTCAGAGCCCTTCATTTGGAGGGAAAGTAAATAAATAAGCTGAAACAGCAATGCTGGGAAAACAAAATGCTTAAGTACTAGAATTAATGAGTAGGTCCCATGGAGGGCTTGACTGAAGTGGTCTACCCCAAAGATCTGGTTTTCTTCTCTAGAGGGCTTGTGATGGGCCTTTATTGCACGTCTAACCATTCCTGACATTATGCCTTACAGATGCTGCAGTTTCACGATCCAGCAGCTCTCTTTGGGGTTTTGTAGTGTTCCTGCGACCATATGTTCAGAGGATATTGATTTGGCTTTTTAAATCTGAAAGCGAGTGTTTGTGTGCGGCAAACTCGGTCCGCAATGATGTCATTCTCAATAATCTATATGAGGATTTCTAATTGTGTGTTTTAATGTGTGAAACGAGCTGATCTGAACCGGAATTTGAGCCGGACGGTTTTATTGTGCGAGTTGATTTGTGTGGTATCGGCTCCTCGAATGTAAACGCATCCAGATACGTCCAAGAGCAATAAAACAGTCTTTAACCAAAAACAAAGAGCTCTCGTCGCAGGAGGAGAGCGAGCGCTGGTGTATTAGTTCATTGCTTCAAGTATAAAAGGTTTTATAGTTTCTAGCACTGGAACTAAACGAGTTTATTGTCACAGTTGAGTATCTGGTGCTGTGCTGCAATTTTTACATTTCACAAACACTTGTTTCATGATAAATTGGAGTCATAAAGTTCTTCTCTCATGTATGCTGAATGCGTCCTTCCCAGAGGAACTACTTAATCCGGGATTGTGTTTTCAACATCCTATTATTTTTTATTATAGTTCAATATGATATGATGTGTGTATGTGTATATGATGTGTATGTATATATATGTATATATATATATATATATATATATATATATATATATATATGTATGTATGTATATGTATGTATGTATATATGTATATTTATGTATATATATATGTATCTTTGTATGTATATGTATGTATGTATATGTATATATATATGTATGTATGTATGTATGTATGTATATATATATGTATCTATGTATGTGTATATATATGTATCTATGTATGTATATGTATATGTGTATGTGTGTGTATGTATGTATATTTATATATATATATGTATATTTATATATATATATATATATATATATATATATATATATATATATATATGTGTGTGTGTGTATATATATAGATGGATGGATGTGTGTGTGTATATAAATATAGATAGATGGATGGATATATATGGATGTGTGTGTGTGTATATATATAGATGGATGAATATATATGGATGTGTGTGTGTGTATATATATAGATGGATGGATATATATGGATGTGTGTGTATATATATATAGATGGATGGATATATATGGATGTGTGTGTGTGTATATATATAGATGGATGGATATATATGGATGTGTGTGTGTGTATATATATATAGATGGATGGATATATATGGATGTGTGTGTGTATATATATATATATATGGATGGATATATATGGATGTGTGTGTATATATATATAGATGGATGGATATATATGGATGTGTGTGTGTATATATATATATATATATATATGGATGGATGTATATGTATATGCATGTGTGTATATATGTATGTATGTATACATACACATAAAAAAATATCTATACTATAGTGTGTGTGTGTGTGTGTACACGCACAAACACCTAAAGCTGTGCACAAATACTTTCATGTTTTAGATGTTGTTTACACTATATATGTCCATTTTTCTGTGTTTCAGTATATCTGTCCATACTCGAATGTCTTATGGAAATATCACTTATGAATACCTGTGATACCAGCGACCAAAAAGTATGCTGGTTCTTTCAACAGGGCCATTTCTTTTCTCAACCGGTTCTTTTCAAGCAATATAAACGGTGTAATTTCGGCAAACAGTACTTCAGAAGATGGTGTATAATCTAAAGCAAAGCAACAGTCACTTGAGGACAGAGTTCAGTCAAATGAAACGTCTCCAGGCAGCGTGGCGTAGTCGCAGCCGCAATTATGCCTTTTCTGTTTGCATGTTTGTAATTGTTTCTTTTATTTAGGAGCCCTTGAGGTTCTCTGGAGAATCATAAATTGTGTAATTAGGGGCACTGAATGGAAATCCAGAAGCATGTTGCCATCGTCTAGTCTGATCTCTCCTGAGTATCCGCAGTGTTTCAAGTCTCGCCGCCCTGAAGCCGTCTTAAGCGTTTTATTCTCCTCTGCGACTGGATGCCTTTGCAAACTGAAGCACATTGTGTGAAAATGTATTTATTTTTTGTTTGCTCCAGTAATTGCATTGTTCAAAGCGTTTTCCCCCTTCACTAGTGTTTGTGTTTGGGTCTATTTCAGTTGGAGGAGGAGGATTTTTCATTAACTTAACTACTTTTGGTAAGTGTCAGAGGCCGGCGTGACTGACAGCTCTGTTCGATTGCACAGTTGGCCAGAGATTACTCTATTCCAGGGTGGGCGTGTCTGAGGGAAATTGATCAAGCCCCCAGTGCCTGTTCCCATCTTCTGCTGCGAGGCAGGTGGAAATGGGCTGCGGATAGACAGCGGTCTACTGGAAATGGGATTGGATTGGGAGTGAACGGGGCGGGGAAGTTCACATTTGACTGGAAACGCACGCATCCATTTTTTTCAAACTGGAATTGACCTCACTGATCTAAAATACTTCGGATTTACTGTTGATTAAGAGAAAAGGATATTGAGAAGAGTCCGTTTTCAGTAAAAGGATTAGTTCACTTCGGAATTAAAATGTCCTGATAATTTCCTCTCCATGTCATCCAAGATGTTCATGTCTTTCTTTCTTCAGTCGAGGATTTTTCTCCATATAGTGGACTTCAATGGGGTTCAACGGGTCCAAATGTCAGTTTCAGTGCAGCTTCAAAGACTCTACATGATCCAGACGAGGAATAAGAGTCTGATCTAGAGAAACCATCGCACATTTTATACAAAAATAAACATTATATACTTTTTAACCACAAATACGGTAAAGAAGTAGTGCGAAAAACTCAATCTCATTTTCTCCTCCAACTTCAAAATCGTCCGACAATGTACTTTTACCTTTTTTTGTAAAGGCCGTTTGACTTAGTCTTTGCATTTTCGCTTTGTAAACACTGGATCGGTACTTCCTCCTACGTCACGTGACCTTTCCAGCGTGATGACGTGATGTGTGGCACATCAGAGCAGTGCAAGACGAGCATTTGTGTTTAAAAAGTATATTTTTTGTATAAAATGTGTGATGGTTTCTCTAGATCAGACTCTTATTCCTCGTCTGGATCATGTAGATCTTTGAAGCTGCACTGAAACTGACATTTGGACCCGTTGAACCCCATTGAAGTCCACTATATGGAGAACAATCCTGAATGTTTTCATTCATTTCTTTTCCACTGAAGAAACAAAGACATCTTTGCATGACATGGGTTATAGGAATCCATCACATGAAAATGTTTTTTTCCCCCCTAATTATTAGTACGTATATATATAGTATCATTAAAAATAAGCCAGTCTCTCAGTTTTGGCTAAGCTGTCTAGACTAGTCTGTTGGTCACACTAGTTAAACCAGCTTAAATGTCCAGCATATGAACTCTGTGTAGAGTTGTATAATATTGTAGATATTTTTCACAACGCTCTTTCCACTTCAGCTGTGACGCAGATCTGGCTTCATGTAACTGTCACGTATTCTGTATGTATCACGTATCAGATCAAATCATCAGAGCTGAATTGAGTTTAATGTAGCAGTGCGGTTATTTTCTCTGCGGTGAGGCGAGAGACAGCCCTCCATCACCAGCTCTCATCTGTCTGTGAGTATACTCATCTCTCCAACGTACCAGATCATCTTTTCCTCCAATCACTCATCATTACAGCTCCACAGCACTAGAAGTGTGGGACTCCTCGCTCTCAGCCTCAGCGTCGCTCCTGATTCCCTCCTCCGCGGAGACGGAATGAGTCTCGTGTGCTTTTTCTGTGACACATCACAACTATTTTTCCACTTTCAATCTTCCAATTGCTTTTTCATATTTTTCTTGTACATGCAGTGATGCAGGAGGGACACGTGTTTCAGTGTTCGGGGTAATCGATGTCCCATGGTTTAAACAAGCTCGTTCTCGGCCCAAACTGTGATTGCAGTTGGGCTTGTTGGCCTGCCAAAAATGTGCTAGTTTGTATGGAAGCTCGTTTCCGTCACTGAATAAAACAATTCAATATCGTGAGTTTTTAGCTCAGAATTCTGACGTTATTTCTCAGAATTGTGTTATAAATTGCGTTCTGGCTTTTTATCTTAGAATTGCATGATATAAAGTCACAATTCTGACTTATAACAATTGCGAGAAAGTTTATAGTGAAATTCTGACTTTGTATCATGCAATCGACCCTTCGCAAAGTTTGATTGACAGGCGATCTGACCAATCATAACCCCGAATCCGCCATTTTGTCGGTCAAAGCGGTCAGGGGAGTTAGTAGATTAACGTTGGTGAACTTGAATCACGTCTTGAAACAACATTCCTTCTGATGTTCATTCATGTTTATTTGATGCTATAAATGAACTAGTATGAAGAGATGATCAGTTCACGAGGAGCTACAGCGATCTGTCACCACACATTAAACACACACTAGACGCTATTTACTGATTAAACTTCTTTAAAAAGTACAATGTTTTAAATATGAAACTGTTTCATATGTTGTCAGTGTCCTCTTTGCTCCTCGATGTATTTTTTGACAGCGTGAGAACATGATGTGTGGCGTGAGAGCGCATAGCAACAGTAACTAAAGGGGGCGGGGCTTTGCAAAAGGTTAATTCTGACAATATCTCGAAAGTTCTGAGAAAAAAAAAAAGTGATTCATAATTGCGAGTTATAAAGTCAGAATTTCATGACATAAAATTGCAATTGTGAGGGAGGGAAAAAAAGGTCAGAATTGTGAGATGAAAAGTCACAATTAAATTTTTTTCATTTTTATTTCATGGCAGAAACAAAATTCCATAAGTTTGAGACATTTTCTGTGTGGAAAAACTCTGATAGAACTACTCTTAAAAATAGAAGTTCTTCAGTGGCTTCTTTGGTTTAATGAAGAGCATTAAAAACCACACATCATGTCCAGCGCAAAAAAAAGATTTTTATAGCAGGAAAAGTTTAAGTTTATTAATGTTTCCATAAATTTCTTAATTTAAGAACTGTTCGCTGAAGGTTCTTTGAGGAACCAAAAATGGTTCTTCTATGGCATCACTGCAAAAAAAAAAAAAAATAAATACTGTAAGAGTTTGTTTAGAAACACCTTCATCATGGAACTGTGAAAATAAAACCATACCTGGAATGGAACAGCATCTGCCAAACGCATGAATGCAATAGAATGTTAATGCAAACAAATGATAAAGGAGATTCTTCATAAATGTGCTGTACACTCATCTAAATAATCTAATTGCACACATGTTGCTTAGAAACAGGAGATAAGCTCATACATCACTGACGGGTAGATGCTCTTTATGAACGCAGAAACTTTTTGATATAGTCTCATATTGAGTTTGCAAACATCATCCATGATACTAAAAACATGACTCTTGTATATTCATCTGCCCTCTTTAGTTGTGTCAGATGAGATTCAACTGTCCCTCAATGTCTACAAATAACATACTTCAGTCTTTTTAAGCGATTTTTAGCCAGAAAAAGTTGATGTCTGTAATGGAAGCGGATCAGAGCGTGTCTGTGTGTGGCCAAAAGCCCATCAGCAAGTAAATCTAGATTTCCCTGAGCTCACACAACGGCATCATCCACCGTCATCTTTCCCTAATATCTCTTTCCCGGGGCATTCTGCGATTTTAACGTTTGCAAGATGTGGCACAATGTTTCTGCAGCGTGCCACGAAGAAGACTCATTTTTCACCCCACAATCAACTGCAACCGGCGGAGGCGACTCTTCCAGAAACGAGTGCCAGCTGTGCACCAAAGACCGGCACATCTGCAGAGGGTTAGAGGAAATCCAGACCTCCACCGAGCACTAGCTGGAGAGAAACTCCCCACAAAACCCCCAAATAATGCCATTTTTGAAAGAGGAAAGTCAACGAATGTTATTGAGCGGTTCACTGTAACGCTCACGATGGGAATGCTGGCTCCCCGCCCGGCCCTGGAGGACGGCGAGGGGAGCGTGGACGGTGACCGCTCTTCCCTTTCTTACGGTGGCCGAGAGAGCTCAATGCGCTGCAAATAAGAAAACACATGCAAATAAAAAAAAGCACACGCAAATGTTTTTTTAATTTATTTGCATGTTTTTTTTTTTATTTGCATGTCTTTTCTTCATGTGTTTTTTTAATTTGCATGTGTTTTTTTATTTGCGTGTTTTTTTTTATTTGCATATTTTTTTATTTGCGTGTTTTTTTTATTTGCATGTTTTTTTATTTGCACGGTTTTTTTATTTGCATGCGTTTTTTTATTTGCATATTTTTTTATTTGCATGTTTTTTTTATTTGCATGTTTTTTTTTTGCATGTTTTTTTATTTGCATGCTTTTTTTTATTTGCATGTTTTTTTTATTTGCATGCGTTTTTTTGTTTGCATGTGTTTTCTTATTTGCAGCGCTTTGAGCTCTCTCGGCCACCGTACTTTCTTCTCTTTTTACTTCTGGCACGGCAGAACGCAGCGATCGCGCTCATTCCCGCGTGGGTCAACAGTGTTGCGCTGCGAACGCGGGCGTGATGCATGTAATACAGTTTAAAGCGCCACACTCACTTTTCAAATTGAATTAGGATCTTTGATAGCTAATGAAAATTTGAGGCAGGAAATGCTTTGAAAGACAATCTAAAATCGCATGAAAATGGTTGCGTGAACACTTTGGTTGAAACGGCGGTTTATTCGCTTTTAGTGTGCAAGTCCAGGACTTTTGAAGACTTCGTGACTAAAACAAGAGTGCTTATAGATTAAGAGGTGCTGAGTCTTCAATGCACAACTCTGCAAAGTTGGACTTTTCTGTGAGCGATTCTGTAAACATGGTAGAACGGTTTTCTAGCAGGCCGACGGACGGGCATCTGTTCCAACAGGCTCTAATTAACGTCTGCCGTCTGTGAAGAACATCTCCACTAGCGGATCGCAC